>JPKC01002016.1:0-43255 GCA_000750925.1 Pseudogymnoascus sp. VKM F-4518 (FW-2643) | reverse complement strand
GGTGTGACGGCGGTGGGGCGGGGAGGGTTGTGGTACTGTGGTGAGATGGGATGGGGAGGGTGGGCACGTGGACGGTGGATGGATTGAGGGGGGGGGGTTAGATTATATGTGTGCTATGTATGTACAATATAGTATAGTATCAACGCTATAGACCAATCCGTCTTCGCCAGATCAAAATTGAGTTGTGATGCGTCCTCGCCCGTGGGCGGCAGGATGATAATGGAATTTCCAAACATCTAGATCCTCGCCTCGATGTCCGCAAACTGCGCAAGGCCGTGCCACTCACTCTCCGGCCAGATGATACGGATAGTCTCCCAGATGTGCCTAATCAATCACGTTAGCACAACCTGATCCCATATCCAAAGGACGTCAAAAACTTACCTAACATGCACAATCTCCAGTCCCTGCTTCACCTCGTCGGGCAAATCCCTAGCATCCTTCCTATTCCCCTCCGGCAATATCACTTTCTTGACGCCTGCCCGGAGTGCCCCAATCAGCTTCTCCTTGATCCCACCCACGGGGTGCACGCGCCCCCTGAGTGACAGCTCTCCCGTCATCGCAATGCTCGGAGGCACCGCGCGATCCGAGAACAAACTCACAAGCGCCACCGCATGCGCCATGCCCGCACTCGGCCCATCCTTCGGCACCGCACCACCAGGACAGTGGACGTGAATGCTGCGCGACTTCATGATATTCTCTCCCGGCTGGGCAAGCCCTAGGTCCGCAGCATGCGCCTTGACCCACGACAGGGCGACCTCGACGGACTCCTTGAGCACGGCACCGAGGGTGCCGGTGAGCTGGACGGAGCCGGAGCCAGGCATGTCGGCGACCTCGATGAAGAGGATAGAGCCGTTGCCGCCGGAAGCGTAGGCGACGAGGCCGGTGACGATGCCGGGGCGGACGCGGGTCTCGGCGAGCTCCTCGTCGAATTTCTCGGTGCCGAGAATCTCTTCGATTTCGGCGAGGGTGAGGACGGGGTTGTAGGAGGTGAGGGCGGAACTGTCGAGGGCGTCGGAGTAGGAGACTGCTTTTGCGCGACAGACGGCGCCGAGCTCGCGCTCGAGGTTTCGGACGCCGGCTTCGCGGGTGTAGGACTCAATGATCTTGCTGGTGACTTCGTCGGGGAAGATGACGTTGGTGAGATCGAGACCGTTGGTGCGGATCTGCTTCGGGATGAGATGCTGAGAGGCGATGTGGCGCTTCTCGAGGGTGGTGTAGCCGGGCAGCTGGATGGTCTCCATACGGTCAAGGAGGGGAGGAGGGATGGTGGAGAGGTCGTTGGCGGTGGCGATAAAGAGGACTTTGGAAAGGTCGATTGGGATATTGACGTAGTGGTCCGTGAAGGAGTGGTTCTGCTCTGGGTCGAGGACTTCGAGCATTGCTGCGCTGGGGTCGCCATGGAAGTTGGAGGTGCCAACCTTGTCGATCTCGTCAAGGAGGATGACGGGGTTCGCAACCCCCACCTTCTTCAGCCCGCTCACGATCAGCCCGGGCATCGACGCGACGTATGTGCGCCTATGCCCGCGAATCTCGGCTTCGTCTCTCACGCCACCGAGCGAAATGCGGTGGAATTTCCTTCCGAGCGCTGTGGCGATAGATTTCGCAAGCGAGGTTTTGCCAACTCCTGGCGGACCAACGAGAAGGAGGATGGGTGATTTGTCGACCATTCTCTTGCTCTTCAGGATCTGAATCTTGGCGCTGTCAACAGCTGGAACGTCCTTCTTTGGCTCGGCATCGGCAGCATCATCTGGCTTCTCGGTCGATTTTGCCAGCTCAGTGGCTTCCGCTTCGGCTGTCTTGATTTGCGCTTCTACGCCGTCGTTGATTGATTGCTTGAGCTTGAGAACAGCAAGGTATTCAAGCAGGCGCTTCTTCACTTTGTCAAGTCCGTAATGGTCATCGTCTAGCTGCTTCCGAGCTCGCATCAGTGTGTCAGCACCTAGCTTATCCTCCGTCACCGCAGACCAGGGGATCTCGGCCAGATTCTCGAGGTAAGTCCTTATGACGTTATACTCTGCCTGTTGCTGTGGCATTTTCTTTAGCCTCTTCAATTCTCGGCCGGCAACCTTCGCAGCCTCGGGGGTAAGATGTGCCGCCTCGATTTTCTGCTCCAGCTCATCCACCTCGTTCGGTTCCTGGTCATCCTGTGGCGGGCCTTGCGCAGACCCCGGCATTCCTGGCATGAATCCTGCAGCAGTGCCCCGATTCAGTGCCCGAGACTTCTGCCTGTTTAGCAGATCGATCTCGCCGTTCATAGGTACAGTGGACGAGGTCATTGACGTAATCTTGATGTTTCCCTTAATAGCCGCAACCTGCTTGTTCAGCAACTCAACAGCCCTCTCAAGACGTGTCCTGACGTCTATTGCAGCTAGAATTTGTAGCTTCTCCTCAAGAGTTGCCTCTACGAGATTCGACACAAAGTCTGCAAGTGAGCCTGCTTCTGATATATCCTTCTTCGCAATAAACATTTCGATCCGTCGTGCTAACATAGGCGTGAGGCCCGATGCCCCCGATCGTCGCGGAAGGAGGGATGTAAGTCGCAGTAGTGTTAATAGTTCTCTCGAAAGCGTTTTCAGTGTTCCGAACAAGGCTTGAACTTCCGTATCCTTTGGCGATGGCGCTGGAACAATTAGCATTGCGTCATCACAGACAGAGGTTCCTCATAATGGTGCACTTACCGACATCAGTTTCATACTGAACATCTGCCTCAAAGTACGGCCGTTCCTGGGTAACCCTGAGAACCCTCACCCTGCTCACGCCTTCTACAATCAATGAAAACTCCCCTGTCCCCCTTCCCTCGACACCCGAGATCTTCGCTGCGGTTCCCCAGGTAAATAGATCATCCTTTTTCGCACTTGCTGGATCCGGAATTGTGTATTTGTTCGCCTTGCCATCCTTGCCCTTCAGTTCATCCTCCGTGAGCAGGTTCTGGCCGTTGCTGCTGAGCAGTGGCGAGTTCAGCGGGACACAGATGACGTGCGCATTATTGTACCGCTGTGAGGCCGGTTTCCCGGAGGCCCGTGAATAGACTTGCGACAATAAAGCTGGTATATCGGGTCGAGATGCGGCAAATGGAATCCGGAGGCCGTTGCCAGGGAGAAGGACGGTGTCCGCTGCCAGGGGGATTACTGGCACTTTTTGGGCTCTCGCTGGAGCCATGACTGGACTTGGTGGCAGAAGAGGTGGTTCGTATAGATATAGTTGAGGCGTATTAGATGTAATTCGAAATGAAAGCGTATGTGTTATAGATATGTGCAAATTCGAGGTCTTCCAAGACGTTCTATTGTTCTGTCGTGTGTTAGTGAGCATCGAGGACGTCGCCGAGCCGCGATATACCTCGGCACATGCCATGCCAGTTTAGCACCGTCTGGACCATACCCCAGAATTTAACTACAAGGGTAACACACGACCACCACATCCACATGTGCCTTCGTCCAAACCAAAAGTATAAATACAAAGGGCGGGTAGCTCTTGGGAACCGAGTGAACTGTCCCTAATTGACTTGTCTATTTTCAGATGTTCAAGTTGACAGTCACTGAGAAGTTAAGCCAAAGGAAGAGACTAGCAGATTTTACTACAGTTATGAAGTCTCAGCTCTGCAAAGTTCCCCTTCGGACTTATGGGCGACATGAGCAGGCTTGATAGCTGGGTACATACGATTGCGGGGTAAACGGATATACATGACCATGTTGCCACTCATAGCTTGACTTCATACTGAGACACCAGACCGACGTTCGAGTCGTATTTACACAAGAGAGGCGGCTCGAGCACAATCTCGCCGTCCAAAAGTTAGCAAAGATGAATGATATAGTCACCTAACATATCCCCGAAATGCATATCCTATACGCCGGCTCAGAATAGCGCCGAGTCTACCTCCCAACTCCTTTCAAAATCACCACCGTAATGAAGTGCACCAGCCCAAAATCACCCAAGAACCTTCATCTTCTTCTTCTTCTTCCCGTCCGATGGGGCCTTCTTGCCCTGCTGGAAGTCCCTCCAACTCCCAATCCGCTGTTCCCTCGTCTTTTCCCAGTCCTGCTCATGTTCCCTCTTCCGTTTCCGCGCCTCTAGCTCCTCTTCCTCCTTCTTCTGCTCGCGGCCCTCCTCCTGCATCTGCGCTTTCACCTGCCGCCGTCTCCTATGCTCGTTGTCTATCAACACCATCTTCGCCTTTTCGCGCCAGGCCTTTGCGAATTCGTCGGATTTAACTTCCTCTGAATCCACTGTAAGCTCCCTCTCGCGCATAAGCAGCATCCTCGCGTCGGCAATGGCCTCATCCAAGCGTTCCCTATGCTTCTCATCTGTCAATTCCGTTTGCGCTTTCTTCAAGCGGTCGAAGGCATCGGGCGCTTGTGGGTTTCGGGTTTTATCCGGATGGATTAGCAGCGATTTTGTTCTGTAGACTTTCTTGATGTCGGAATCGGGTACACCTGGCTGTAGGTCGAGCACGGCGTAGGCATCGAGGCGGAAGGCGCGCAGGATACGATCGATTTCGGCGTCCTGAGTAGAATAGTTAATATATACCACAGCAAAAGTACCACAAATAGGTTGGCTTACCTTGATAAACTCCTTCTGCTCAGCTTCTAGCGCATCGAAAGCAGCTTCATCGTCTTCGATTTTCTCTACTTTGGGCACCTCTTCAGTCTTTCCAGACGACGCCGACTTCTCCTTTGCCCAGCCTTCTTCTGCCATGGCTGAAACGACAGTGCCAAATTAAGACCCCTCGTCGAATTGCGTTTTATTCCAGTGCACTGTTTAGACTGTGGTTGCCATCGGTGAAGTCAGGCTGTCGTCGATAAGATTGGTAGACGCAAGGCTGAGGCGATCCTTCGAAATGCGCTTGGCCATGACTGAACCAGTACCCCACTTACACTAGCAGACCACTTTACACGCTCGACGCGTCCACCTAGACGACGAACAAAACACATCGAACACTTTACGCGTCAAAACACCCAAAACGCAACGATGGGTAAGAAAACAGACACTGTATAATCATTAGGGTTATTTTACTAATTCAGCTGTATAGCAACCTCGTACGGCTACGGCGGCTCCTACACTTCAACCTCATATGGCGCTCAAGGAGGGGCAGAAGGCGGCGGGTTTATGGGTGGTGGCTCCCAGACTGGAAGCCAGGATACTCCAGGAGGATCAAAGGTGCGAACAAACGTCGAACCTTAGCAGGGGCAAAGACCTCTTACCAAAAAAGCCTGCTAACAAGCCCTCAGACATACGGCAAAGACACTCTCCGACCCGTAACAATCAAACAAATAATCGACGCCCAACAGCCCCACCCCGACGCAGAATTCAAAGTCGATGGCCAAGAAATGACCCAAATCACATTCGTCGGCCAAGTGCGCGCGATCTCCGTGCAAGCGACAAACCAGACCTTCAAGCTCGACGACGGCACCGGCCTCATCGAGGTCAAGGTCTGGTTGGACGTCGACGCTGGACCCTCGCCCACCATCTCTTCCATCAAGGAAAACACGTACGTGCGTGTCCTCGGCCGCCTCAAGGCCTTCAACAACAAGAAGCACGTTGCAGCACACGTCGTCCGCCCCGTCACAGACTTCAACGAGATTAATGCCCATCTCCTAGAGGCGACGTACGTGCACCTCTACTTCTCGCGTGGGCCGCCAGAGTCGCTGCAGGCTGGTGGTGCGGCAGAGGGAGGAGCTGTGGGCGGGTTGTTTGTCGACCAAGGGGATGGAGCTGGTGGTGCGGCGGCAGCGGCGCGTGGAGGAAGGCCATTGCCGCAGCTGAGCGCTGTGGCGAAGAAGGTGTATAACCTGCTCAGCACAGCGCCACAGAATAACGAGGGACTGAACGTGCAGTATATCAGCGCAAACCTGGGATTGCCTATGAACGAGGTGTTCAAGGCTGGAGATGAGCTGCTGGGGTTGAACATTATTTACCCGACTATGGATGACGAGACGTGGATGGTTATGGAGTATTAGATGGAAGTATTATGTCGCAATGGAAGGGCAAGACTCATGGCTATGTTTGGGCGGTGGGGAGATGGCTAATGGCGTTTCTGGATGAGGAAATACTGTTAAGTGTGTTGTGTGCAAATATCACCGTTACCTTCTCATGAATGAGCGGCGTGTATCTAGACTACACTACGTATGAGCAAAATGCAACGAGCAGAGCTCGATGAGCAAAATCAAATATGAACCCCCAAAAACACAAATTTCCCAATCTCGTCCATGGCCACGCATCCATTCTAGGCCTAATTGCTTTTCCTCTTTCTGCCAATGTTGAATCGTTGCACAATCTGGTTACTCAATCTGGCTACCCTATACCCCTCTGAAAAGTGTTTCGGTGTCCAACTAGACAACAAGGTCCACAATCTTGACGCTGCATTTCTGCTTCAGCATTGGCTGTGAGACTCCAGCATTAGTCTTGGGCTCTCGGACCATGATACTCAGCGAAACAGGTTTCTCATCCCGCTGCAGGTGAACTTCTTTGATGTATTGAAAGCCGAATTTCTCGTAATACGGCACATTAACCGCTGCCGTGCTTTCCAAGTATGTCGGTGCGCCCTCGACATCCGCCTATTAGAGGTCAATACAAGGCAGCGTGACTAGACCTGGGCACAGGGGAAAAAGGAATTAATTACCATTGCCAGGCCGTGCTCGATCAGTTTCCTAGCATAACCCTTCCCGCGCGCAGAAGGTTTGGTGCCTATGTAGTCAAGGTAGTAGCTCTTCCCGTCCCGCTCTCCCAACACCCTCTGTTTTGTACAATGGAGGAGAGGGAGGAATTCCGAGAAGAAACGGGCTTTTCCCTCACAGGAAAGCGAGAAGAAGAGACGCCACGTACCGCTGCGGAGGATGGTCCACCAATCGTCTATGCCCTTTCCGGGAGGAAGCCTGTGGAACATTAGTCGGTTGTGAGTAGCTAACGGTGGTTGATAATGTACCAGAGAGCCACAGCGTCGTAGTTCGGACCGATTGTGGTGACGAAGCCTTGGTAGCAATGGGCTGCGACCATGTAGCGCAGGATATCGGAATGGAGCTTCCATTTCCGCTCCTCAGAGTATTCCTTCGTGTCATCGGCGTCGACAAAGTAGCGGCATAAAGTATCAACTCCAAATGCTTTGGCGAGACATTCTGCGGCGCCGAGATACTCAGATATGCCAATAACCCGGACTGTTTCATTATCCGGCGAAGGGCTACGTTTCTGCACAGTTATCGTGGAACTAGCTTTACTGCTCGTCATTTTCAAAACGTTTGACAAATTGATGCTGCGGTTCTATAGAGCCATGTTAATGACAGTGGGAGAGAATACCTTCAGGTTAAATATTTACTAATGAGTTTCTCTGTTTCCCGAGTTCCTTCTCCTGTATGGGGTTTAGAGAGTTGCGATCTCGATATCGATTCGTATCGAGATGGGAATCGCAAGCAATTGAGGCTCTGGCGTATATCAACCGACATCAATCTTAAGATGCTGGCAAGCCTTTGGAGTCTGTTGTCTGTAGGGCGTTCACGAGACCTTGTGAAGGCCTTGGTGGAGCGTGGAGAGCGATGTGTTTGAGGATGGATATAAATCGTATGCCGAATGAATTTGCAAACTCCCGGCAAGTTTCAAGACAGTCTCTGCGGTTTAGTCTAAGCTGAAGACTGTAATAAATATGTATACTATAAAAATATTTGGCTCTGATAAACGCTCTGATCTATAAAATCGGTGATCGATTGCAAGGTGAATAGTGATAGACGTTAGCGAAGTGCGATCGTCGGCTTTATGTATATGCTTGTCTGTATTCTTATGTGTATGCACCAACATGATTATGTGTATGCATCGACAAGGAAGCAATTGGACTAAAGCAAAGGCGTCAAATGAGGCGGTCACTCAAGGAGAGGGGCCATGAGACAGAGAGCGGTGAGGAGGCACGTGGGGCTTGCTTGCTTTGAAGAACTCATAATCGTGAGCTGAGCCAAGCGGCGATTTATCACCATGTGCCACAGAAAGGGCCACAACAGAGGCCGGTACGCTGTATTGCAGCACATACCCGTATCCGCATCCCAATAAAGAAATACGGCAAAACTGAATACACGGAATTGGCCGGAAGCTAGTTTAGGAGGTTGTACTCTGGTGAGATAGAGGCCAAGTTGTAGCCACGCCTTGAGAACTTGCGTTCATGCTAACCACTTAGAATAGACGCTATTGTCATATTCGGCTGCTTTGTGTGATGTGGAATAAGCAAAAGGGCAGTTTGAGTGATGCGTATGGTTAACGCCCGCAGGATGCAGCTAGAAAATGGCTTGAACGAAAGGTCTGATGACAGCACGAAATCATACTTACCGAATGTGACACATAAGAGAGCCGAGATGCATTTGGCGTTGTCCACAGGAGAACTTGTTGGCTGAGTCGCCATCCACCAGGGCCGTATCCATGGCCAGTAGTCACGATGGCAATAAATAGTTCAAGACAATTTGTCGTGGCATGACTGTTACTGAGAGTGGTTGGTATTTTCATAAATCACAAGGTACAAGAGTCTATCGCTGCATCTCATAAGTAATGAGAAATCCACCCCATGATATGTGCAAAGTATGTACAATATCAATTGCTCAGTGTACTCAGCTGGATATATGCTTCTTCTTCGTTAAACGTTAAAACGACTGCGGAAATACCGTGCGCCGAAAACTGCGGTGATTTACCATCAGTTATCTATTAAAATATGCAAAGCCCCTCTACATTCTTCGAATCTCGCTCTCGTTCTCAAACTTCTCAAGCCCTGCATCGAGATGCGCCCACCAATCGAATAGCAGCGACTCGCAGATAAGCTTGAACCATGGTGTAAATACCAAGCTCGAATCTTTGAACATGGCCTTGAGCTCGTCGGCAGTAACGTACTTGACGTCACGAACTTCGTTGGGGCTTGGGTTGAGGTCGACATCCGCCTTGATAAAGAGGATGTAGTCAACTAAAAAGATCGCCGTTAGCTGTGATTGTCTAGGATCGACATTTGAAGACTGGACGTACTCTCGTGCTCGCCCCACTTTCCGTCACCACAAGGCGCCTTGTAGTGAATTCGGGTGAGGAAATGGAAATCCTCGAATGGAACCTGCTCGGGCTTGATTCCTAACTCGTGGTCTAGCTTGCGACGAGCGGCATTCTTCACGCCAGACACGGCCTCGGCCAGCTCAGCGCCGCCCTCCCCTGGGATACCCAGTGGGTGAGAGCAGCATGTATTTGTCCACATATCTGGGAAAGTGATCTTCTCTGTCGCGCGCTGCTGGAGTAGCAACCTGTTTTGGGAGTCGAAGAGGAACACCGAGAATGCGCGGTGAAGAAGGCCCTTGTCGATGTTCGTCATTAAATGACCTGGGCGATGTTTAGTACGAGCAATATTAAATGCGCAGAGCGTATACATACAGATTTTCTTGCTGAAGTTTCCAATTGGCTTGTCGTTCTCATCGAGGACGATGCAAACTTCGTCCATGAGGCGGATCTGCTCCTCATCGTGCCCCTCAAACGCGGCGCTAGAGGTATCGATGTCAGGGAAGAGTCGGAGGATGTTGTCCGCCGTGATGGCCTCAACCTGGGTGGTAGAAGTCGTAGCAGCCATTTTCAGAAGAGGTACAGCGTATACAATATCAGAAAGTGGCGTAAATGAATGCTTTGGTGTTTTTTACAACCCCTCTTTGTGGAGTTGTGCCCAAGATTGAAACAACCTTGCTATTTCGTCGGGGAAATCGAACTAAGGTATCTTAGTGGCCGTGGCCCCTGCAATCGGAAAATAGCTCCGTGCCCCGCCAACAGCCCTTGTAACGAGGCTGTCAGAAGTCAAAATTTCCAAAACCTTACTTCCAGCTTCTCCCACCAATACACCGCGGCGCCTTCTAAAATAAATACTGAGTACCCTACGTACTATAAATATTTTATTAACAGTATGGGCAAATCCAACAAGAGAGCGAAGGTCAAGAACCACCCGAATCCGATAGCGAAGCCAGTTAAACCGCCCACCGACCCAGAACTCGCAGCCGTTCGAGAGAAACAAATTCTTCCAGTCATTAATGACTTAAAAAGCCCCGAAGTGAGCAGGCGATCCGCCGCGGCGGTTGCTATTGCAAACTTGATTGAAGATACGAAATGCCGAAAGCTTCTCCTGAGGGAACAAGTGGTGGGAATCTTGCTCGAGCAAACTATAACAGATTCGTCCTTGGAATCCAAGAGTGCGGGATGGGGCATATTGAGGAACCTAGCTCTGGAAGAGGAGGCGGACTTTTCCATACATCTCTACAGAAGAGACATCCTGACGCCTATCACTGCAATCATCCAAATGGTCAGTATTGTATGCATGCTTGCCCTTCAGACTCTAGCTAACGCCAAGAAAGATAATCGAGACCATTGAATCGAAAGAGAACCCAATAGCTAAACTCCCAAAAGCTCAACAATCTCTTCTCTGGACCTTAAGCGGCTCTGTAGTTGGCTTACTAACATCTCTCGGCGAAGCCCAAGAAGAGATAGTCGAGGCCATTTCCAGACTGCCGAGCATCCTCAACTTTTTGTTCGGCCTTCTTAATGTCCCTGCGGTCCCAGGAGAACTTTTTAGCGACGTCCTAACTTGTATCTCTACTCTGACAGAGGATAACAAGGCCCTATCACAACAGATTGTTGGGCACGAGGCTTGGCTCATGGGTCTCATGCAGCTCCGAGAATTGGCCGGTCCGAGAGCAGTACCTGCTTGCGCAGTTCTGCACAACATATTCACATGCTTGGAGTGGTTTGACCACAATACTCCAATGGAAGGAGCATCGGACGCTATTTTAATCCCAACTCTCGTGCAATGCATGAGTCAGGTTCAAGGGGAAGATAACCTTTCAAACGGTTCTAGCCATCTTAACCCGGATCAACTTCTCCAGCTGGCATTAGAGATCACAGCATCCATTGCTACCAGTCTCCAGGAAGCCCTGGAGCATGGTGCCAAACATGAGAAGGAATTTGAAGGGTTCGACGACAAAGCAGACGGAGAGGATGAGACCATGGCGGACGATATCAATGACGACGCTTCAGATGCCGACGAGGAAGATGAACTTAATGAAGAGGACGAGGAGGAAGATGAGATGACGATCGCGGAGATAGCAGAAGATATGGATCGCGTAATCGGCGACGGATCAGACGACGAAGATGACTCGGAAGACGTGCCAGCCACCCTCGACGCACTCATCCGCGTCGCCTCTCCATTCCTGCTCAAGCTCGCTCAAACCGATAACGAGGCAGTCCAGAGCGGTGCCATTTCAGCCTTGAACAACATCGCATGGACAATTTCCAACGTTGATTTCTCGACTGCTTCGGGTCGCTTAAAGAAGTCTTGGGCGCCTCTTGCTCAGCAAATTTGGTCGGAGGTTGTCACTCCTGTGCTTGCTTCAAACACAGCCGATATCGAACTCGCCTCCTCAATCACCAGCCTCGCTTGGGCTGTGGCACGGAGCGTCCAAGGGCAAGTTAAACTTACGGGTGATGAGCACAGGAAGTTCATGGCTCTTTACCAGGCTTCCAAGGATATCCCCGCGCCCTCCGATACAGAGGGTGTGGATCCATTCCAAGGACTTGGTGTCAAATGCGTTGGTGTCCTTGGTCGCCTCGCGCTTGACCCAGCACCGCTAGCATTAAACCGCGAGATTGGCGTGTTCTTGCTCACCGTCCTTGCTGGATTGCCCGAGACCCCTGTTGCAGATGCTGTGGAGGCACTGAATGGGATATTTGATATTTACGCGGACAAATCATATGCCTGCGATAAAGTATTCCGAGATGATGGATTTCACAAGCATTTAGAGGAGCTAAAAGTGAAGGTTATCAAGGCGGCGAAGGGAGTTGACAGGAGGAAAGAGACGGAGCTTAGATCGAGGGCTGATGAGGTAGGGTTGAACCTGACTAGGTTTCTGGCGTACAAAGTGAGGGAGCTGAAGAATTAGGTGTTGATATGGGATACTAGACATGAATTGACGTAGATATCATGATGTAGATAGGTCGGTGACAGGATTACCGCAGAATGAAAGCTTCTAGAAGTATGGTACAGGTAACCAGTCGCGAGTAACCGGAAGTACAAAAATATTACTCAGTATGGCTTTAACCAGTTAAGATTTATCGGGTTTCTATAAAATAGAATAAAAAAACATATATTTGTATATGTTCGAAATACAGCATAATTTCCTGTAGCTACATCACACACAATCAACCCAAAATATAGTCTGTGAATTTTGACTATTGTTTACAATGAAGTGAGCGCAAGCTCTAAGACAAACTGGCTCTTTGTGGTGTTGACGTTCCCAATCAAGTTAGGCGTGTGGGCAGCTTCCACTCCGCAAGGCTGAAAGGCTGTGTCCAAACTCGACGCAGCCAAGAACAACTTCACAATTAACAACTCGCATTCCTTTACTTTGAAAGACATATTAAATAAGGCCATTGTAAACAGCGCCGAAGCCCAATGTCGTTGCCAGGCCTCGGGCTCCTAGCCGCCCAGGTGAGCATCCCAGCTCCAATACCATACAGCAGCTTACCTTTGTCTAGGCGGGCCCATCTTCAGTCCCAACCTCATCCACCACTGCCGCAACCGTAGTGCACGATCTCGCCGCCAACTCAGAATGGCGGTTTGAAGTAGACATCGGCACCTCGATTGAAGTCAAGGTACACCTATTCCCGCCTCAAACCCCCCAATCACCACTTCGTATCACCTGACCACCTCCAGATCCTCTCCGGCAGCGCTGAGCTCTTCGGCACCGAGCTGGCCGTGAAGCACGCCTACACATTCAACGGCACCAAAGCCGCCATCTTCACGTACCATGGCTGCCGCATCGAGGTCACCGGCCAATGCGAGGAGTACACCGCAGAGGAGTCGCCCATGACGCAATACGCCAACCTCCATTTTGCGCTGGAGAACCTGCGTCAGACTAGCCAGCCGGAGCCGCGGGTGCTGGTGGTTGGACCGAACAATTCGGGGAAGACGAGCCTGGTGAAGTTGTTGACAGCATATGCGACACGTTCTGGGAAGCAGCCGATAGTGGTTAATACCGATCCTGGCGAGGGCATGCTGTCAATCCCGGGTAGCTTGACGGCGACGGCGATGAGTAGTGTCATTGATGTCGAGGAAGGTTGGGGTAGTAGTCCCACGAGTGGACCGAGCAGTGTGCCTGTGAAGCTACCACTGGTATACTTCTACGGACTCAAGAGCCCAGAGGATGAGCCGAAGTTATATAAACCAGTGTGTACGCGTCTCGCGCTCGCCGTGACGGAACGGTTGGCGGATGACGAGGAGGTCAAGAGGTCGGGAGTCATTATTGATACGCCTGGCGTGATCTCACAGGGGAAGAATAGCTACGATCTCATTTCACATATCGCATCCGAGTTCACAGGTACGTCTACATCGTAATACTCGGTATAACCAGACATACTAACACCTCAAAGTCAACGTGATCATCGTCCTCGGCTCTGAGCGCCTCCACAGTGACATGCTCCGACGCTTCTCCAACGCCACACCCACGCCTATAACCGTGATCAAGCTCGAAAAATCCGGCGGCTGCGCCGACCGCGACGACGCCTACATGTCCGCCTTCCGCCAGTCCCAGATCCGCGAGTACTTCTTCGGCTCGATAAAGCGCACGTTGTCGCCGCACACGCAGACCGTCGACTTCTCCGCCATCACGATTTACAAGATACACGAGCAGAGCGGGATGATGAGCAGCTTCTTACCCGGCGGGGAGGAGGAGGTGGAGAGCCCTATTTTCGATCGCGTCGAGCCCAGTAGCCAGATGCTGCATTGTGTTATGGCCGTTATGTATGCGGGGACGCATGATGCGCTGGAGGTAATTAGGGATGCGAGTGTTATGGGCTTTGTGTATGTGGCGGAGGTGGATGATAAGAAGCGGCGGTTAAGGGTGTTGGCGCCGGTGAGTGGCAAGATTGGGGATAGGCCGTTGGTATGGGGGAGCTGGCCAGAAGCGTCGGTTAGTTTGATATGATATACAATGAAATGGCATAGAATTTGAAAAGCGATTCATTGTGGCATGGCCTCGGAATGACAATTCAAGTGTAGTATGTATTTTGTTTTCTATGGGTATCTCGGACGCCGAGAAATGCAGGTAAAAAATGTCTCCCTTCTAATATCACGTTATGACTCCGCACTATCAACTCTTGTGCCACCATCTCCCCTCCCTCACTACTCATTTTCAACCAGCTTCGCCCTACTCAACCTCGCCTCATCCCGCGGTGCACTGATAGTATCCAGATACGTCGCATCATCAATCCCGGACTCCAGTTTCGGCAAGTTTTCCGTATCCTGCGCAAACAGCTCCTCGAACGTCTCCCACGCCGCATCGCTATTATCGTCAATATACCGCATCTTCTGCCACTTCTCCTCCTGTGCATTCTTGATCCGCTCCGCCATGCTATCCTGCCCATCCTCCTCCCCCTCTCCTGTAGTCTTAACCGTCATATGAATCGCCCTTGCTCCCGCACCCGCCGGCCCAGCCTCCGCCCTCGGGCGCGCCAACCTATCCAGCTCAGCCGTCGCATCGATGTGATGGAACTGAGGGCGCATCTGCACGATCTCATTCACGGGGCTCAGATGCAACTGGCCCTTCCTGAAAGCACCAATGAAGTAATTCGGGCTCGCGCTCTCCTTCGGCACCACCTGGCCGCCCAGCGTCTGTTTCGTCAGGACCCGTTGGCGCGTTATGCCCCCCGAGAAGTCATCGAGGATCTCTTGTTGGACTGCTAGCGAGTCTTCCTGGACTTGTCTCCCTCGCCCTGGGCCGGGCGCCACACCACCGATACCGAAGCCGCCTGCGAGGCCGTGGCTTCCACCCTGTCCTCCCGCGGTGCCGGTATTGGATTTCGCTGCGTTGGATTTGCGCATTGCCTCTCCCCACTGCACGCCCTTGGTGCGGTCGTAGTTCGTCCATGGGTCGAGGGGGACGTCGAGCTCAACGAGGCCAGCTTTGGGCTTTAGGCGGAGTTCGATGGGCAGCGAGGCGTTTGTCGAGGAGTAGTCTTCTCTGGAGGGGCGGTTGGGGAATTGGAGGATGTAGAGCTGGCGGCCGTCTTCCCATTGCGGTTTGATGTAGACATCGTACGAGGCTTGTATGGGATCATCCTCATTGTCGTCAATAACTGTGTCGCGTTCAGTCGAGCCCATTTTGCTATTGATCTGCAGGAATAGATCGATATAGACGTTGATAGAGTTGATCAAGTCATAGCAATCATAGCAATGAGGGGAGTTTTATGTCGGCGAAAATGTATCAATCGCCGATGGGCTTATCGATAAGCTGGCCATTTGCACAATTGCCTGCCACTTCGGGTATAGCGGGGCTTACGACGACAGAAATGACGCATGAAGCGAGCGAGGGAATGGCCGGGGTCCAACCACTTCCTGGTTGACAGGCAGCCATACAATCGACGACCAAACATCCTATACTCGTGGTATTCCTCGTCGGACACTTCCTTTTCATTTCCAACGTCATCGCTATATCTCCAACGACGAACTCTAAAGGGTTCTAGAACAATTATATACCAGCCGGACACCCAGTCAAACGTCAAAAATGTGCAACTCCGACCTCTTCCTCGCCTTCATCGCCATCCTCTTTCCTCCCCTCCCAGGTACGCCTCTCATCTCCCCCCCCACCGCTCCACAACTCTAACTAACACCCCTCTTTAGTCTGGGTCAAGTCCGGTCTCTGCTCCGCCGACTCCCTCATCAACATCCTCCTCTGTATGCTCGGCTTCCTCCCCGGCCTCCTCCACGCCTGGTACATCATCGCCAAGCACCCCGAGCTCGAGTCTTACGATGCGCTCCCCCAGGATGCCGAGGGCGGCAGCCGCGTCACCTACATCTACGTGCAGACCGACGGCTCCGCGCCCCGACAACAGCAGCAACAACCGCAACGCCAGCCGCAGGGCTACGGGACCGTGAAGCCGATGGATGCGCCGCAGTTGCAGCAACACGAGAATGGAACCTGGGGACAGGGCAGCGTGTCGGGAGAGGGCGGAGAGGGAAGCCACCCGGCGCCGCCGACGTATGCGCAGGCTGTGACGGGAGCGACGGGAGATCATAAGGTGCAGACGCATGATTAGGTGGGTGCTTGGGGGCGTGGCTTAAGCGGCAAGGAGTGGGTGGGGATTAGGCTTTAATTTTCTTTGTTGGCCGCGTTGCGTTCGGTCTGCAGAGCATGGGAGAATGGCGTACTTTATTGTTTTATTGTTGGAATACGAGGGGGCTGTATTTGCACTGGCGGTTGACTGCGATGGTAGTTTGCCAGAACACCACTCTTTGCATGCATCGTATGATTATTTCCTGCGTTGAGGCTTTGGACGAGTTCGCAAGTCGTGCTTCGTGAGGGGTCCTGGCTTTAGTAAAATACAAATCTTGACCCTCCGATGATTTTTATTATCTTTCTAAGCGTGCTTTATAGGTGGAGTCTATAATTTAGAACCCTGGCTTTTATATTCACACCTTCCTTCCACTGCCATCCATGCCATAACCCATACAATCATATAATATACGACCTTGCCAAACGCCAATGATAGACATGCTAATGCATCCTCCTCAACCCTTCCACTAGATCCCTAACCTCCTCCACTTTAGCCAATCCCTTACACACCACTTCCTGCCTCTCCTCATCCAAGTCCAGGAACCTCTCAATCAGTTCCCCGTCAATGAACCGGTAAGGCTCCTCCGTCTCGCGCTCTGTGTTGCGGAAGGACCGGAAAGTGGCAAATGGAATGTTGCCGGGCGTTTCGACATTCTCAGCCAAACGCTGCTGGAGGCGAAGAAGTAGATCCTGGGAGGCCGGGGCGACGCTGCCGTAGAGGAAGAGGGAGCCCTCAGTCTGTAGATATATTAGTCGCCACGTCAAATATGCATATCTCCGTATAACAATGGAGCTAAACTGCAAATAAGGTAAAAAAAGAAACTCACAGTAGCCAAAAACGCCCTCGGAACCACCGTCGCATCTTCACTTGCATCGACCCGAATCTTGCGTATCCGATTCACCTGCTCGCCTAGGTGAAACTCGCCCGTCACCTCCATCTTCTTGCGGTCCTCAAGCGTAACCCCTGCTTCGTTGCGTCTCAACACAATCAGATTCCCATCCGCGTCCGCCTCCAGCCATCCCTCATCAATATGCGCCACAGCCGTCGCCCACACGCTCTGGAAGTGCCTCGCGACCTCAACGAGGGTGGGCGCCTCGCCGCCGGTCCCAGCACGATATTCGACGAGCGAGACGGACTTCATCAGGTCCGCGACGGCGATAGTGTTCCCCTCGATAGCGAGATCGACCGGGCACGTGCTGGTACGATAGCTAGCGACCTTCTCGATGCGGGCGCTGGTGCTGCTGAGCTCCGTGTACTCGAAAACGACGACGGTCTTGACGAGCGCGGCCACGATTTTGCCGTCGAGGACGCCGAGGCAGCGGCAGGCGCCCTTAACTTTGTACTCGGCGATCTTGTAGGGGTTGCGGGAGGAGTCGACGCCGAAGACGAGGATACGGCCGCGGAAGGAGAGGGCGGGGTTGTCATCGAGGAAGGAGGTACCGACTATGAAGCGCTCTTGGGGAGTGCCGTAGGTATTTGGGAGGGCGGCGCGGATGACGGTCTCGACTAGTTCGTCGCCCTGGGGGATGCCGAGTTGGAATGGTTTTCCCAGCTCGGAGAAGACGATTTCGTCGACGAGGCGGAAGGAGCTTTCTATGACTTCTTCGCCGTTGACGAGCTCGCGCTTGATGGTGCCGAGGCCGAAGATCTTTTCGGAAGGAGAATAGGCCACGCGGCGAACTGTCTCGCCCATGGGAAGGGTCCTTACGTGAGTGCGGCGCTCGGTATCGATTTGGCTAATCTTGATTTCGGAAGCTGTTGCAACTACTATTGCGTCGGGGTAGGCGGCAGCGTTAAATGGACATATGAATGTAGCATCTTCGGCCGTGACAGCAGAGTAGATAATGCGCCCTTCTGAGCTGTAGATCAAGCTGGAATGCTCACAGGTCGCGAAGACGTTTGTGAGGCCGTCCGCACGGGGAAGGACACGCAAGTTTGCTTGCTGGGTGCCGAGAACAACGGACTTTCGATTTGTAAGGGCGAATGTGCAGGGTGTGACAGAGTATGAGTGAACAACTCCATCAGACATGGCAACGAGGAGCGTGGGCCCGGAAGTTTTCTTTGGGAGGATCTGTGCTAGCACCATACTTCGAGGTACGGCTGCAGTGTCGTTATTGCGAAGCGTATCACCTTGTATGGGTTGCAGCGTCCTCAGGTCTATAATAGACACCGATCCAGACTGCCAGAGTCCCACAAGCCCAATTGCTGTCTCGGTATCGGGGACGTCTATACAGGCGACCTGATCAGTGTCCCCAAAGTCCTGTCGCGCAATTTCCGACAAGACGTCGTCAAGGTTCAAAGAGATGAGAGATTTTCCGTTCGCAGATAATAGGGCGTAATTCTCATTTGCCGATGCCGCCGTGATAATTTCTCCATGTCCTGGCCGCCATGATGCGACGGCTACACCGGACTCCGAGTCAATAAGTAACGCCACTGAAGGCGTAATCTGTAATATCCTGCCGTTGGACACATTTGCAGCCAAAATCGTATGTTCTTCAAAGGAAAGGCCCATGAATTCTGCCACCTCTTCAACTTCCCCTTCGCTATCAAACCGGAACACTCGTGTCTCCGTCGAGAATGATATCACCAACGTATCGTGGAACTCCGAGTTGCCCGTTTGAAGGGTATATAGCCCCTTGACGTTGTCCATTTCTCCCAACAGACCAATGTCTTCCAACCCGACCCCACTCCGGACACTCCTCAAACCCCCATCTTGAAACGCACCGCTCCCAGTGACAATCCGCGCCTGCCCCGACGAGAACTCATTTGCCCGCGCCTCTTCCGATCGGCTCCCCATATCCATCACCGTGAAATCGACAATTGGAGCGATATTATCCAGTGTCTGCACCACCTCAGCGATCCTGGCATCTAAGTCCATATTTACGACCTGCGAGTTACCGTCATGCGACCCGATAAACAGCAGATTATCCCCTAGATAGACCATCGTCGACGGCCGCGAGATCCGCACAAGCTTCTCGACCTTCATCCCCGTCACGACCTCCGCATCGACCACCAGCGTCAGCAGATGCAACCATCCATACTCGTCGCCCAGCAGATACCTCAGCCCATCATATGCCGTCCACGCCACGAAGATGCTCGCCGCATCCAGCACATGCTCCACAGTCGCCTTACTCTCATCATCCAGATAAAGCATCCTCGTCTCGCCCACCACAATCACACCTCCCAGTTGCGCCTTCGCACTCGCATTATTCCTGACCACATATCTCCTCTGCCCTCCCTCCCCCTTCGGCACCGGAATTAGATGGCTCGCCCCAGCCTCCACCTCGAGCTCATCTTCCCTCTCCCTCCTCGGATCAAACCCCCCATACTGGCCCCTTCCATCCGTAACCCTATATGTCGCCAACCCAACCCTCTCCCTCCCATCCTGATACAGCAGCGCCAACTTCGGACTTGTCGAGTCCGTATGCAAAAACACCGTCGCGCGCACAAACAGCTCCGTAACCCTTATCTGCTCCGGCTCATCGAGATAGCTCCCCGCAGCCGCGATCTTCCTCGGCTTCATGACCTTGACAAAGCTAAGCACGCCCTCAAATAAACTCAAACACAGCTGCCTCCCCGACGGATCGACCGCGCACCCCTCCCCCCCAGCAGCGCCGCGCATATGCCTCTCGCTCGCGTCGACAAAAGCGTGCACCGTCTCCAGCCGCCGCGTCGCCGCGTCCCAGGCGAGAGTGAAGTATTGGGCGCGCGAGGTGCCGACGAAGAGGTGGGCGGTGCGGGAGGTGGGGGGGCGGATGGCGGCGAGCATTGAGGTGCTGGCGTGGAGGGTGCGGGTGTGGGCGAGCTGGAGGCCGGTGGGGGTGGGCGTCCATATTTCGAGGCGGTTGGATTTGCTAGAAGGGGAGGTCAGAGGGAAGGGTTTTTGAGGAGGGAGTCTTGGTGGGGGAGGAGGGGCTTACGCGACGACGAGGCAGGTGGAATCGGCGTCGAGGAGGTTGAGGGAGAGGGCGTGGCGGACGCTGCTGGGGCGGTGGATGGGGACTATGTAGGACATGATTGCGGGGGTGAGGTGAGGGCGGCGTGGAGGAGGTTGAGCTGGTGAAGAGACCCGGACATGGGCGGGTTCGTGGTGAGGTCGAGAGCTTTCTTTGTTTCGTCCGGTCGTTCCTTGAGGTACGGGCTTGATTACGTCGATGTACCGATTAGATCTTATCGCGAAGCTCGGAGTTAAGAAATTAATCTAAGGGTCCTTTTACAGCGAAACTTTATTTCACATTGAACACACGACTCAAGTTCATATTATGCAAATAGTTTTTAAAATGTTTTACTGATCTTGTATTGCAGGGGTTTATTCTTTTCCACTAAGATATCTATACACCACAGAAAAGTCCTTCCCCTTGCACCTCTCATCCTTAGCAGCGAGGCCATACACCTCATTAGCCTTGTCACCAAGCTCCAAATGCGCACCGGCTTCATTGGCAGCCTGGATCGCAAGTCCAAGATCCTTCTTCATCAGCGATATCCCGAAGCCGCCGCTGTAATCGCGTCCAGCAGGTGAACCCTCAACAACACCCTTCACGGGGTTGTTAACCTCGCTCGGCCAGCACTTTCCAGTGCTGACATTGATAACGTTGGCGAGGACCTTGGGATCCAGACCCGCCTTGATACCAAGGTTCATAGCCTCAGCAGTGGCAATGTTGTTGATAGCTAGGAGGTAGTTGTTCGCCAACTTCCCGACCAAGCCAGCTCCTTGGTCACCGCAGTGCAAGACGCGCTTGCCCATCATCATGAGGACGGGCTCTGCGCGCTGCAAGAGGGATGAGGGGGCGCCGAGCATGAAAGTCAATGTCCCGGCAGTGGCACCGACGACGCCACCGGACATGGGTGCATCGACGAAGTTGCCCTGCTGAGTAGCAGTGACGGTATTGGCAACCTCTTTCGATGTCGCGGGGTCAATGGTGGAACAGTCGATGAAGAGCCTGTCCTTGTGCGACCCCGTGGACGGAGGATGTGCGAGCACCTGGCTAAATACGCCCTTAACATGAACCGGTTCCGGGAGCACGGTAACGACGGTTTCCTAATTGCCAATTGTCAGCTCTATGCCCTCATGAGAATAATCGTATGAAGATGTGCAAAGAAGCAAGCTTTTGAAAGTTCAGAGGATTGGCTTTGTTGTATAATAATAAAATCACGCGAACATACTCCCAAGACGGGAGATGCCAACTTAGTATCATGAATTGGAACAAACTCATCACGTAAAGCTGGGGTAGACAGGGAATGAGATAGAGGGGGAGCTTACACTTCCATCTGCCGCCTCAGCAGGCGACGCCGCGATTTTAACCTGAGCACCACCACCAGCGGTGGCTACCTCATCCGCGAACCTCTTTGTCGCCTCAGTATTAATATCCTGAATAAACAGGACATCAGTGGCTGGCAATTTCTTCTGCAAGTTCTTGGCCATGTTATATCCTATCGTCGGCGTTAGCTCGCTGCACCCCGCCAAACGCGAGCTCCAGATAAACGTACCCATCTGCCCAAGTCCAATAAATCCATACTGTGCGTCCCTTGCCGCCGACGCAGAAAAGCATCGCACCTGGACGACGCCAAACTGCCGCCTCAGCACAGACGCGGTCCGGAGATTGAAAGCCATGGCGAGATCGAGTTATGTTGTCTTGAGCTGTACAGCTTCGAACACCGACAAGTCAAGGCAAGGTGACAAGCGGGCGTGGGGAAGGTACAGGAAGTTTGTACCGAACACACTAACTCGGGTATGTGCCCGAGATCTTCTGACATATAGAGCCGAGGGTATGCGGGTCGTTCTAGAGCGACTCATGGAAGCAATTTTATAAATATGCAGAGCGCGCACGAAGGCGGCTGCGAGTTAAGGTCTTCTTTCACATCTTTGCAGGATGGTGAAGAGGAGGAAGAGGGAAGAAGGAAAAGATCGAGTGGGGGATTATAAGGGCGAGGGAGAGAAAATAAACTGCCGCTAGGCTGTTTGTGGTTGGACTGCCTGTCTGGCGGCATGGGGCGCAAGGGCCAATACTCTATTGAGAATTAATACCACCAATTCAAGTTGATGGGATTTCTCCTTTTGGCTCCTTTTTGAGTAACTGGTCATTGAATGGCTATAATACGACAATTATAACCCTGCATGATTGAGAGACTTTACTTAGATCGTTATTTATATATTATGCAATGTCCTTGTTCTGACTTGCGGGTGACACGATTACTCTTGCGACCCGAAGGTAGAAAATCATCAACAGAACTACACGAAGAAGCGTCACATATCCCCCCATCACATATAAAAAAAACTAGTAAAGCAAGTGCCATCAAACTCCCCGCCCATAAGATAGTAGACAAGAACAACTCGAGAATTACAACTTCCTATCAAAACCAGCCAATCAAGCCTCCTCCCATAATATCCCCGTATCACATCACACGTCCCATCCACCACTCCGCACATCATCCTGGTCCAATGTTGATAACCATGCAGATCATCCCTCTCCCCCTCTCCCCCTCTTCCCCCTCTTTTACCACTCAAAAAAGCCCTGGGTATCCCACGACCCATCGTGCCGTACAAACTCTCATGTATAGAAAGGGTGCGGAATATTTGATACCACAACCACAACCACACCATAGATAAGCCCCTAGAAAAAACAAGCCTCACTCAACGCCGGAGATAAAAATCGAAACGGTACGAGACGAGACGAGACGAGACGACAAATAGACGAGGGGCTAGACGCATCGCGCCCATTATAATTAAACTTTTTTAAACCACCCACGGCACCTAGAAGGCGCCCATCACATAGGGGATTAAGGCACTGTGTCTGTTAGTTTGCGTTCATCAAGGGGCAGGGAGGAATAAGGAAATATAAACATACCCAATAGCCAACGTAGCACTAATACCAATCAGCGCCCTCGCCCGCACCTTCTCCTTCTTCAGCTCGCTCTCGACCTTGGCCCTCTTCGCCGGTGCACCCTCGTTCTCCTTCTCTGCCTCCTCCTCCGCCTTCCTCTTCACCTTCTTCGCCGCGGGTTTGCTCGGCCCCGCCTCAGTCTCAGCCGCTGCCTTGGCCTCATCGTCGGCCTTGACAGCCGCATCGACCATCTCCTTCGCCTTGGCGATCATGGCCTCCGTGTCTTCAGGTAGAGGGAGTTCCGCAAAGCCAGCCGGCATCTCAACCTCGACGTGAGTGTGCGTCGTCTCTACACCGTTCTCGACCACAACTTCCTTGTCAACCTGGACAGTGACCTTGGGCTCCTTCGCTGCATCAACCTTCGCCGCATCAGCCTTCGCCGCGTCAGCCTTAGCCACCTCCGCCTTAGCAGCCTTTGATTTCCTCTTCGGCTCCGGGCTGGCAGTCGTGTCCTCCTTCTCGGCCACTGACGAGCTAGATGGAGATGCCTCAGGCTTAGTAGCCGATTTCAGCGCCTGCTGCAGGTTCTTGCTCGATGCGCTCGCGCTCTCCTCCGCAGCAACCTTCTGCTTCAGCTTTCGCGGGGTAGCGATCGTCTTCTTCAGCGGGCTCGCAATCTTGCTCGGGCTCACGCTCCTCCTGCTTCTCCTCAGTGCCTCACCGGAGCGGCCAGTCGAACCATTTGGTGCGGCGAGGTCCTCGGGCGCAAGGAGGAAGGTAGGTGGTGGCGAGATTTTCTTGGGGGTGGTATCTCCCTTGGGGTTCACAACGATAGGCGTTGGGTCGAGCAGCGCCTTAATCCATACGCGAATGCCATATTCGTCGGCCAACTCAAGCGCGTGCGTGGGCGAGATCCAGACATTTCCAGCAGTCTCGTTGGAGCTCGTGGTCGCGAGGCTCTTGATGTAGTTGCGCTCGGCCTCCTCCTCGTGGACCTCAGCGTAGGGGAAGGTAGCCTTGAACATGCCAGTCGCGCTGATGTAGCCGTCGTTTGAGCGGCGCATGAGGAAGTAGCTGGCGGGCGCTGGCTTGAAGATGCCCGACACGACGTTCTTGGGCAGCGGCGCGCGAAGGTGCGCGTAGTCGAACGTGCCGAGCTGCTTCGCCTTAACTTGCAGGTCGGTCTGGCCGAGGCGACGGCGCTCGACGAGGCTCTCGTCTGGGGGGATGGGGTTAGTTGCGCGAACGGTGGGAGGGGGTGGGTGGTGCGATGGGCTTACACTTGGGAGCGTTCTCGACCATGAGCAGCGCGTTGCGCTTTTCGGGCAGGTGGCGCGTTGAAGACATTATGGTTGGTTTTATGTAGAGTATCGGGAGAACTCAAGTGAATGAGGCCTTTCTCTGTTTGTGATGTGTTGTTGATGAGGAGGCGCGAGGTGATGTTCGAATGATCTGATTCTGCGCGCCGAAATAGTGAGAGCGACGCGATGATCTCCACCGTAATAAATTTGCGCGCAAAGGTGACCTCAGTATTGCGCCTGAAGATTCCTGATGTCAATGGAACTGGATGGGCTCAAGCTGATGTCGTACGAAATCTCCTTCCCGAGATAGCAGGTGGTGGTGATGATGGGACGGGATTGACGGATTACGGTGCAGCGAGTTTGACACGTCGATTAAGTCCCTGCGACCGGCGAACAAGCGCCCGTTCGATGCGATTGATTGGACGACGAACAGAAAGTAAATGATCGCACCACCTTCAGGACTACTTTTCAAGCTAATGAAAAACAAGACCCTACGACAACAACGCGGTGATGAATATAAAGTGAATAGAAATGGTCGATTATTATTTGCGACGTGGTGTAATAAGAAGAGCGCAATCGATAATGGTTGGGGCTGAGAAGGGGAAGTTTATCGGTCTTACCCCTGGATACTAACTAAAATCTTCCTGGGCGCTGGGGATGGGAGATGGGGGAACGGGCACTGGTAACTGGACGAGCGATGATGGGGTGCACGGGTAACCGTACCCGCCCAAATTTCCTAAATCTGCTAAATTTTGCTAAGTTTCCCCAGCTTGGGATAAATTGGCCGGGATAAATCCGTAAAAAACTGCTGGGGATAATGAGAAACTGTAAAATCGCGTGGCTGGGGCGGCCGCGTTGGGCCGTACACGGACGGTTTCCGCTCCTTTCGGACGGTCGGCCCATTCTCTTCCGTGTGCTTACTAAGGCATGCGGCCTAATTGAGACGCCATCAACTTCATCTCACTGATTTTGATAAAAAGGTGCATAGTATATTTCCATTTTATTGTTTTTCACTACGCAAGAAGTACGTATATATATATGAGTGTATCTATATTATTTATTGCGAATAAACCACCTCAGCCAGTGATCTATAGTAGAAAGCGGGGATGTCTTACCCCTAAGGGTTCGTTCTGTCCCCTCACATTCATAACCGTTAACCTATAAACGAGTATTGAGACTGCATTCACACTCAATGTACTAAACAAATAAATTTGGAACTCCTAGCTACTGTATGACCCATCCCCATGCGTTTCTCCCACTCTCTACTCTGCCTGCTACGTAGCTGGTTCGTAGGCAGCCGTTAGAAAGTGCTACGTATGCAATTTGGCTCAGGAGCCACGCTCGCCCGCTCGGGTGATCACTCACAGTAGTATCACAACAGTATGGAACCTTCAATGCCATCTTCTTGCATATTCCAGACAAGTCTTTGAGGTCTTTCGCTGTAGACTCCGCTAGATCCGGGTTGTTAGTAGGTTATAGAGATCATATAGGCTGGCAGTCTCACGTTCGAAACAATATCCTTCACCAGCAGGGCCGCCACAGCACATCGGTGAGATCACAATCCTCTCATCCTCCGGCGGGTCCCTCTTAGAGCACTCGTAGATGGCAAGAGCGGCGCCGAGGAAGGTAAATAAGGTAATGATAGAAGCGCGTATATTGGCCTGAGTAGGCTGTAGGATGGAGTGTTGGAAGGGATAGTGGACCAGACCATATCGAGGGGGGTCAGGGTTGGTATTTATACACTTTCTCCTCGATGATTCCTTGCTCACCCCGAGGAACCTATGACTGCTCGTTCGGAATGAAGGCCCTCTATAGCCAGCTAGTGAGCAGCACAAAGAGATTGACTTAGACCTAGGCCACTTATACCAACTGATACCGGGGAGGTACGCGAACCCTGCGATAACGACTATTAGGCCACACTGCCCTACTCCAGTCCGTCCTGCTTATTGCGTTGCAATTATAATAACCAAAGCCAAAGTCGAAGCAACCTTCAAGGCCCCATCGCAGCCCCCTACAAAACAAACAATCCCGTCTCACAAATCCAATCCCTACAACCAACTCCACGCAACACCAACAATACATAACCCACCCTCCCCGCCTATCTCCTACATACGACTATAGACTCAAGAGAATTGGGCATCCCGTCCGCTCTGCCATACACAAGCTTGTAATCCACTTGCTTATTACTCTCAATCGTGCCAATAGGCATAGCGTGAAATCTGAGCCCTTTGCCGCCTTAAGGGTGATCTTGGGGTGAGCCGAGGGGTGAGTGGGGTAGGCGAGGTGAGGCGACGCAACGTTTTCGTGCCAATTTTGTGTCAGTCTCGCGTCAACTTTGTAATAGTACTAGAGTGTGGCTGTTTTAGCTTACGTACCTTGTTCAGGTGCCTTGCTCTTATTTTCTAGGTAATTGGCCATTTGTGAGCATACGTCTACACATCAAAGCTACAAGAGGCTAAGTTAGGGCAGTATAAAGCGTGCATTTTATTGAAGTTCACGTGACTCGGACATTGGAGAATGTACCAAATCTCCAAAACTGAAGAATGACGTTTGAACTTCTCACAGGCATGCCAATTCCTTCATTGCCAAAATTGGCCTCATTATAGTCTTTGTCATCCCTCGGGCACGAGTCTTTACTTGATCTTTCAGAAAGCTGACCTTCCCATCACAGCGCATATGTCTGGCTCGTACGAATACTTTTGGCGCTGTACTGTACATGGATCTGTGGATGCGCAGCCACTCCAGGGCCGCTCCGACAATAACCCTGTGGCTGCTGCAAGGGGCTAAATTGTAAACCTGTAAGTTACGGTTTGGTTGACTATCTTATACATGCAGGCAGCAGAGGACATGAACCACAATACAGTGTGGGTATTGTACTAATACCGGCCCAATATTCGACTGAGGCCAAGTGGTCGATTTGCGCGATGTCAGTATCTGCCATGGCGGGGTGGTTGGCGCGGTTGGATATTTTTCTGGGATTGCTGGATTTAGCTCTGGTTCTGCTAGAAGATGACCTGTTTTGCAGCGCTGGCCTGAGACTTGGTTTTATATACTGTTATTATGGCGAGATTAAACTCTATTTAACAATGTGACAGTTATGGTTAGGGTTAGGTTAAGTCCACATACTCTATCATGACGGGAATAGACCGATTTGAGGCACACAAGCAATACCAGACCCTAGAGTTCTGACTCTCAAAATGAAAGCGATCATTTCGTACTTCGTCGTGGTTCCACCATTGATCAAATGGCATTTTCCGTGTTCTTGGCCTATACCTCTTCTAATCAGCTAAGGTCCCCACTAAAACCCGCTGGTACTCTCTGCGTGAACTAAAATTAATATAGCAAGGCTGGCACGGTCCCGTCGTTCTGTACCTGGACCCATTGGCTTGTCACGTGACAATAACAGGAACATCATGTTGTTGAGAGTAATTGATAGGGTACGGAGATGCACAGCCAAAATCATATGTAAATCCCCGACCACTGTAATCAGTCTCTTGGCACACCGGAACAGAAGCCTCACAGTAACTACAGTAAATAGAATATATAGATCAATTGAATTACTACACTATCCTACGGGCCTACGTATCCTACTTATAGGCCTCGGGGGAAGCCCCAAAGCCCTGACAAATTGGGGGCTTCTCAGCTTCAGGTGTGATGAGACTCAGCAACTGCATGAGATCTACACCACCGGAGCTTCCGAGCCAACCGGGGAGTCGGACTTTGCACCGGGGAAATCCTTCGGTTTCAGGGCCAATAGCCAACCGTATCCCAGCGCCCAAGTCCCTTCTCCCTTCAACACATGTAATACCTCAGAAGAGAGATAGGTGTCATTAGTTAGTGAAAATCAAGTCTTTGGGCCTTTTGAGAAATATAGATGGTAATTAATTCTTCCCTATAGACTAATTGGACGCTGACGGTGAATGTATAGCCGAAACCAAAGCCCAAGCCTAAGCCTAAGAGGGTTGTAGTCTGGTTATGGATTTGCGTTCGTTCACAACATCAATTGAGGAGTGTCTAACGGCTGACAAAACCCTAGTGCCAGTGTAATTCATCTGGGATGACGCTCTCGATCGAGAGCTGCCCGGGTTGCGGCCATATACGCTGCACGTCCTGTGTTGTCGAGAAGAGAACAAGATAATATCCTCGACGCAAATTTCCTATCGCTCTCTGCACCATGCCCGAAAGCTTCTGCTCCTGCCGAACCGAAACCCCACTGCTTCGCGTCAACTACCAATTACAGTCGAAAAGTCAGATAATTAAACTCCGAATGCAGAGATACCACAAAGTGAGGACGTCGCAGGCTGGTGGGAGGATTGAGAAGAAGGGCGTGAAATTGAGCTTGAAGTACGGCGTGGGTTGGAAGGGGCACACCATATTCTCACAAGAGAGGCTCCTCTAGCCTACCATGGCCTGTAAGCAGCCACTAGAGCTGCCCTGTTAGCAGTGTGGCTGGCCAATCGATAGTGGGGATTCAGGCTAGGCAGCCTATAGTCTTGAGATTTTTGACCGCCTCCTTCCTAAGTAGAGGTATTCGGCGGCCTGTACGAAGAAGTATAATTTATTGAAAAATGAAGCAACGAATGACATGAAGTGCTCAGATATGACAAACAAGACTCGACGGTCGTCGTAATTCTGCTTATACTGTATGGTTCAGCCAAAATCGATTGCAGAGTCTATTGAAATCCATGTACATAGGTAGGTAATTCCTGAATTAACATCAAGTCTAAATTGAACAGTGCAGCCAGCACATTACTCATGGACTAATAAGAGTAATCCCAAGCAGCTTCAAACCATTTTCCAACACCTGTCGAACGTTCTCGTACATAACCACTCGAGCTAGATGCTTCAACCCAGCAGAGGAGCTTTCCCCCTCACCCTCGGCTCTCTCAAACTCATCAGTTGCAAGACAGGCACTTAGCTCATCGATAACTAGGAACATATAAAGAATAATTATGCCCGGATCCAATTTTTCGAAAGCGAATTGGGTCGCGACTGGATACCTGGCTATCAGTCGGAGTACATCAGAGTAAGGGGGTTGCGAGAGTGAGGTGTAGTCAAGATCGGGAATTTCATCTGGACCTGGGTACGGCCCGACGCTGGCAATTTCGGAGCAGAGCTTTGCATAGAACAGTTGTAGGTTTGTGCCTGTCTCACCTGTTGGCGAGGTCAGGAGATTGAAGTCAAGATTGTTGCTGTCGCCCTTCTTCAAAGAGAGCTGCTGGAGAACTAGGGAATTTATCCCCATCGCTTTTCCAACTGCATCGCGATCTTCAATCTGATACTCATCCGGGTTCGCAGTCATTGCATCACGCATATGATTTTCGCATTGATCGAGGATGTCACCCAGCAGTTGGGTACTCCCTGGGTGAGCTACAGGACTATTAGCTCTGGTAAAGGTGACATGTTGCAGTTTGTTCGCGACATCTCCACGACCCATGAGCTGAACGGCTTTGAAAACTTGTCGAAAATGCACGTCTTGTTCGCAAACAACGTACACCATCTTGTCGAACTCGTGAGTTTTGAGTCGGTCGAAGACTGTCGCAATGTCTCTGAGCAGGTACGTCGTGGAGCCGTTTCGATCTCGTATGGCTGCGGTACCTAGCTTCGCACCGTGCCTGTCGAAGTCAATTACCCATGCCCCATCCTTCTCTTCCCAAACATCATTCTCTTTCAACATCGACTCGACCTGGGCAATTGCTTCTAGATCAAGACTAACTCGAGATTCGCCAGAATATTCATCAAACTTGATGTTGAGTTTTGCATAGGTCTCGATGTAATACTCGATAGTGATAGCTCGGAGCTTCTCCCACAAAGCAATCGCTACTGGTTCGCCGTCTTCCATTTGCTTAAAGGTCGCGTCCCGTTCTGCGAATAGGCCCTGACTTTCAAGAACCGATGTATCCTGGCCATCTTGTCGAGCCTTCTTTCTCGCATCCTGCTCTGGCTGAAGCTCCTCTTCCATCTTAGCATACAAGTCGTGTATATATCTAAACAGATCTGTCTGCTCATTGAGAATCTCTTCCGAGCCATGCTTCTGCCAGCCCACTCCGAGCAGACCGAGGTTCTTTCCCCAATCTCCTAAGTAGTTAACCCTAACCACAGAATAGCCCATTGCTTCATGTATGTTGGATACATAAGCACCAAGGATCGAGCTTCTCAAGTGGTCGATGGTGAACTCTCTTGCAATATTCGGCCGTGCGAACTCGACGATGACCTTTTTACTTTTAGATTCGGCTTGGTCTTGCAATCCAAGGGCTGGAAAGTTGCCATAAGTGGCCTTCCGGTCGTTGACATAGGGGAGAAGGAGTCGTGGAGTATTTTTGGTGGAGAAAAGGACTCGAATGTGGACGCCATCTTTGAAAGGTGCCGCAAAGAGGGGGTGAGGTAGAAACTGCCAAAGAGTTACGTTAGATTTTGGATCACCATCTTGATTATCTATAAGAAAAATAAATGAATTTACCGACTTTTTTGAGAAGCTCGCCTGCGAGCTCTTTGGGCTTTACGCCATCTAGTTTTAGCTTCGGCAAAACTATATCTAAGTCTCCATCTTCAATTGTCTTTGAAAGTTGAATAGAATGGTAGACGACATCCGGGTCACACTCGACAAGCGTCTGCAAGCGCTCTGCGAGATATGAATGGTAGATATCAATGGGATTATTCAAAGCATCTGCTGTTGCAAAAGTCGGGAGAGGATCGAGCCCGATTTTCGCTACAAAGGCTTGAAGGCCAGGAAGTGAACAGGTTGCCATTAGAAACTATTAAGGTGAGGCTTGGCTTCACATTGAAAGGGCCGAGGTAAAGAAGGCTGTGTTTGAGCTGGAGTTCGTTTTCTACTTGTGAGAATATAGAGGTTGCTTAGGTCGCTCGGTTCGGTCATGCGATGATTTACGGTGCGTTGGCACATTATTATAGATGAGGCTGGTTGGGTCGTTGGGCATTAATGCAAGGCAAACCACATAACCGATTTATGTAGTGCTTCGTACACCGAGCAATAATTCTGCGTTGGATATGAGGCGGTTTGAGCACCGAATAATCCTAGTTTCCGCAGATGAGCGAACTGTTCATGTGGTTGGGTGAGCCGCCCAAGCCCGCAAGCACAGCCAACGTTGGCTGTATCAATGCCAAAATCTTCAAGGCTTTCCAGAGAGTGTATTATGTGTGCACAGAACAGAGAAAAATGACCAATACGGATAATTTCCAGAGCATTCAATTCGCAAGTAGTAAGTAGCCGAAAGCAACTTTGTCGAAAGTTTACCCTACTTTCGCCTTCTATGGTCCCTTCTCAATGTCCCACGACGCAGCGTCGCTGGAAATCCCGTTTCCATTCAGTAGTTCATTGAAAGAATTGATTGCGCTTTGCATGCAGTCAACCCCTCGCTGCAAGCAGTAGCGCCAGTGGTATAAGACTAGGAGCATCGCCCCCATTGTGCCCCCGACGACAACCAACACATACATGAACTTCCCCAGGCCCGGGGAAGGTAGCACTCCCGTGGCGCTGAACAGGGCTGAGGTAATAATCAGAGGAGAGAATACCTATGAATTGGAAAAACATATAGTTAGACATGCTGCCCAAACACGATACTTTCCAGGGAAACTTACTATAGCGAGAACAGTGAGGTCCTGGAGCTGCCTGGCAGCGGCGCGTCCATCGAGACTCAGATAAGCATTGAGCTGTTACGTTTATTAGCCTCTACCTCTCTCAAGCTGACGGATGAAGTCCGCCTCCATATGCAGAGTCTTGGAGATGACTTACACCCTCCCTACGGTCGCACAGTTCTTTCTTCAATTGCTCTAACTTCCGTAGACCCGGCTCCAATTTCGAAAACTCCTTATCAATAGCGTTCAGTGAGAGTTCGAGGGATGGTTCGGCAGTTGGAACCTCATCAAAAAGAAAATAGTTGGCTTCTGTTCTCCGGAACCCTTCCCACGCTTGAATGGTCTCAGAAAGACCACCGATCAATTGCGTTGAAAGAGCAGCCATTTGACTGTTCCGCCGTTCTAGAAACTCCAACTTTTGAGCTGTAATCTTAGACGAGCTGTATGCCAGACCTCTGGACCTGTTTGCGAGTAAGTCAATTAGCCTTCGGCGCCCGAAATCACAGTAAAAGCATAAAATCAGAAAATGGAGAACAGAGCTCATGGTCGCCACTAATCCACAGTGAAAACCCACACCAAGACAGCGTCCACACACAATACGTACCCTTCTACTTCTTCCGTGACCGTGCGGACTATCCGGCTCCATTCCTTCAGAACCTCTCGTATGCGGCTTTGAACCACTCTCAAGAAGTATTCTCTAGGCGTCCATATGGGCTCACCGCCGTTAAGCCGCCCAGCCGCAAGAGGGTCTTCTCGTTCCCAGCGACGCCCCTTCAATTTATCATAGTCTTCCACTGTCCCCTTCGATCCAAAATAAGTATCGACAAATCCATAGGCAGTCCACACCCAATTGTTAACCCCTGTTACAACAATTGAAATCTGGGCCTCGTGTAGCCAGTAGTGCTGATCTGTTGGGTTTGAATCTTTCGATGCATCTAGAGACCTAGACAGGAAGTCTAATTTCCGTGACTGTCTTAAGGGACTGCCATCAGATTTCCTTCGAGTATCTTTACTTACCGTTTTACTTCTTCCCAATACATAGTATGGCATATGGAACTCGAAAGTAAAGACAGGGAACCCGTTTGACTACCACGTGATAATTAGTATAAGTCATAGTGATATCTGGAACGGACGTTTGATCTGCAAGTACTTACTATAGTAACACCCATAGATGCTTTACGCGTCAGGTACTTGTGAAAAAGATCCCTTAAAGCCGGGGCTTGGGTGCGTGATGCCGTTTTTATAATGACCTGAATCGTGAATGAGTCCAAATCAGAGATGAAACTAGACAGATTAGCCAGATTATACAAGATAGAACACATCAGCCCTAGGACTTACACTATTCTCCTCTCCGCGTCACTTTCCTCATCATCGAATGCGTTCGTGGAGTCAGACTCAACTCGAAGGCGCTGTGCAGTTTGGGTCAGTTATCTTGAGTTCTTATACTAGCATGAGGTTTGAATTACCTTTCTGCTCAACTTGTCGAAGAACTGTTCTAAGGTCAAAGGCTCTGAGTTTGTCCTGCAGTGTCCTCCCTTGTCGACGATAGTACCGGCAATGTTTCTTTCGTCCAGAATTGCCACATGTTTTTCACATGCTCGAAAGGGCCCCTCAGATCCCTCTTCACAAAATTTCGCCACCTCATCAACCATGTCGTAATCATCCAAGAAATCCTCGTCCCTTTCCATCCCTCTCATGAAGCGTCTGACATCGCTCATCTGATTGCTAGCATCGGTGCCTTTAGATTGCTCGTTGACGTCATCCTCGGGCGCATTTGAAGACCCATCATCCTCACACGATGCGCCATCTTCCTCTTCAGCTTCAGCTTCATCCTCCTCCTCCTCCTCCTCCTCCTCGTCCGAAACCCCTTCGCCGAGATACTGTTCGATTTGAAGATATTCGAGGTATGTTTGATTTTCGCTGTCGGGATTAAACGGTCGGCGTTTTGTGAACCGCTTGGGCCAATAACATCGCAAGGACTGATGAGGAAAGTTCCTGCGTGTTTCGGATTCGGTTGACATTTGTTCTCGCTGTCAATTACCCAGTAGGGTTACCAGTACCTATCCTATATAACAACATTGTCCACAAGCTGCTTCTAGGTCATCTGATACATTGAGGTTCCTGGGAATCAATTCACGTTTTGGGAATGGGCGGTACATCTGCTCTTAATAATGAAGGAATTATACAACATGCCAAAGCATTCCGGTGAGCAAAGTACACACACTACTTGGTCGCCTTGAGAGTAAGTTGTGGCAGTGAAACAGCTCTTTCCATCTACCCATTGCATGTAAGATAGCGGGGTGGTCCGAAGAGCTGGCAGGAAGGCCCAACCTAACGAGCCCAACACAAAATAAGGCAAAGAAAACCGGGAGGAGTACCCAACATGTCGACTGTCATATATCTGCTAATTGGTCGGAAATTCTATATCCATTGGTCCACCATTGTTTCCGTTCCATCATGACTTGATTTCAGCGAGATTATGGGACAAAAGCCAGCCCCGCCTCAAGGCAACAGAGTGACAAGTTGACTACGAGTAGGTCTCTTGACTCGACACTTAACGAGGCTATGCAAATTCAGTTTAATTGCAATCAAGGCGGCGGCGCAATTGAAGGATTACAGTTAATATGTAATAACGTGGCACTCTCCTTACCATCAATATCGACCAAGATGTCGAAAACAAGCGACAACAAGTGAAAGTATGTATTATTTTGGCGGGGGGTGACAATGCACGGCTTCCTGCATATGGTGGAATATCTCGATGAATATCTAGCATGCATGATGAGCTGCAGGCCAACGTTTTTCGACTCATTGGGTTGGCGGGTGTGAAGTCGACGATGATCAATCTTGAGTTCTCTGGGGATTAGTTTACTAGATTCGGCCTTGTGACACTATGTAGACTCACATCTTGTTGGACCTTTCCCCGGGGAATCGCAAGCTGGAAGACGCTTGATGCACCTAGACAGCTGAAGAACAGCAGAATGCACTCCGCGATTTCTCTAGGCTCCTGGTATACGGGCCCAATATCCCTTCTGGTCTCTCAGCTAGCAAGAAGGATGGCATATGCTGCTGGAAGCTCTCAATACCTTCAACCTCTGCTTCGCTCATCTTTGGTAGTGTATTCAGTCTCGAAGTGACGACAATTCGTTGCATTGAAGTAGCGTTAGTAAGAATGCGCTGTTCAATCTAGTTCTTCACTTTCTATTAATCAGGTGAGCTCTGCACAAAAAGTCCTCGCTTCCTTGCTAGATTAATACGATCCTGTCTAGACATTGCCTTCCGTCCTATTGTAGTAGAAAGTAATTCCTTTAAAAGGAGTTGAGAATGTTGTAGAGAGCAGACTGCGAAAAGTGAAGGTAGTAGGGAGTCTGCCTTTATACTACTTTCAAACCTCACCTCGCTCACCCTCGCTCACCCTCGCTCACCCTGCTCACCTTTTTCACCCTTGCTTACCCTCGCTTACCTAGATTAAACAAATCATCCATGGCCATCTAAAGTCGCACTACATCGCGTCTATCGCGTCTTAATACAAGACCTACATCTTATGTTGTTGAGGTAGCCGTTATTATATAACTAAGGGAGACAACCGGATGATTGTAAAAGCATTAAAAACTTGAGGCAGCGACGCTCACCTGCTAGTAGTGTTTTCTTTCACGAAGACGGCGCTAGTACATTAATTGGCTTGCTCTTCTGCAAGAGCGCCACTGTTTGACGGTAAAAAGTCGTTAGTTACTCTGGCAAGATCGTATCTAGCGTTAAGAATGATGATGTCTTCAAGAGGGACCTCTGGACCATCAGCAATTCCTTACATCTCCTCGAGACCACTTAGGAAATATGTCTTAATGGCGGGAATGTAAACTTCATTAATGATTTTGGAAGTTATAGCAGGTGGTGTAAGCTGTCTAGGCAACTTGTAGTGAGCCACATTGGATCTAATCTTCTACTTAGCTTGCTGGCTGTTTAAGAATCTGCGCGCATGCGGCAAGCCTGTGACAACCACATGTTGGTATGTGGGACTTGGAGGTTGAATTAGAGTCATCATAAAAAACTGATATACGTTTGTAGACAGACTGAGAGTGTGTACAGACAAGTTCACGCTTTAGCAGTAAGAATGATGAAGGCTTTTTGCTATATGAATAATCTACTACCTCAATCCACTCTTCGTCATTCCCCCTCCTATAATGCTGAGGCATTGTGTCGCTATCGCAGCCTCTTCCTGAGAAGTAAGCGACGAATGACTGGACCATGTGGTTTAGGGTTATGTTAGATAGCGTTTTTGTGTACAGTACTCAAGAAGTGTTAGAGATCGCTTGGGAGGCAGAAATCAAGTTGGCTACAAAGCGGCCCTACAGACGCCAAAAGAAGCCTTTAATTAACAAAGTAGAGGATGAAGGGGAAGATAACGACCCTATCAACTTGTGTTCTAGGTCAGAATGTGAATCAGTGATAGTTGTGGAGCGTAGAACACATTCACCAGGGCTCGGGTAGGAATTAAAGGTGTATAGCCCCATACACTACGTTACTGTAATGCAAAGAGGATTTGTGAGGAATGGATCTACAATATTAACTTAGTCTGAACTTGCTAGCGACCGGCACGGCCCGACATGGTGTAGATCAACCTCTCCCCAGTGATTATCTCACGGCTCTACTACACTACACCCCCTCCCCGCCCCGGCCCTCTGAATGATTGTAGCGATCCGCTCTTTTAACAAAAAGCCAGTGCCTGTCTAAATCGGGTGCTGGAGGTGAGTTTCCACGAACTTCAGAATAGCGGGTCGGTACAATCATTCCAAGGGGTGGGTGGTGTGGTTGGGGGCTTTACGAGGCCCATGGCGACCGATTGGTGATGTCGCCGATGTCATCTAAATTAGGTCAAGTGCGTATGGCATTTCATCCAGGTGCGGCTGAACCTCAACCCCCTCATTATTACAATATTGTTTAGTTTATTCCTCTTCTACAATGCGCATTCAGCAGAAGCAGTAGGAGCAAAGCAAGTTCAATAAATCATGTCTGGGGTTGGCGAAGCAGGTCTTGTCCTTGGCATCATCTCGGGAATTATTTCAATCATTGATGCCACCAAGCAAGTTTACGACGCTGTCGAGGACGAAGCTGGTCTTCCCACAAATTTCAAGAAGTCGGCGACGAAACTCCCTCTTATCTCGAAGCTCCTCGATGATGCAGATAAATACGTCAATAGCGTGGACGAGTCGACAAAGGCTACATTTGTACCCACTTTAGAGAGCTGTAAAGATCGAGCTACACAACTTCAAGAGTTATTTGAAAAGGTCATACCGAAGGATGGTGATTCGAGGTGGGATCGATATTCGAAAGCTGCTCTGTCGATTGGAAAAGGCGGTCGTGTAGAGAGCTTGCTTGGGGGGATTTTGAAAGACTTGCAACTCTTAGCTACGAGGTTTCCAGAAGTAACGACACTAAGAGGGAAGGACGATTTGGCAAAGGCCATTGAGGAGGTAGCTAAGATGGAGCCTTCCTTACCTGAAGGCTTTGAGCAGGCGCCTGCGTATGCACACTATGGAAGTGGCGCCCAAAATATCAACATGGGGAGTGGCCCTCAACACAACTATTCTAATCAAAACTCTGGTTTAACCAATCAGTACATTGGTACGAACAATATTGGTATGAACCATATTAGTGCCCCTTAAGCAGCAATCGTGTGTGTTTACCATAGGTGCAGTTACGAATAAATCAGAGATTTCCCATGACAACAGTACTAGTCAAGTGCAGTTCATAGGTAGTATGTCACTTGTGAATCCATATCAAATTCCTAACTAACACTATTGGAGGCCAATACCTGACAGTGCACAGCCGTGGCAAAGGTAAAATTATCTCTATAAAGACGACACAGTCTCTGACATATTATAACTAGCAGAGGCCACTTTAGAGAGTGACACCCATGGAAATAAGCACTGGATAGTGCCCCGTCCTGTCAATAATCTATTCACAGGGCGTACCGAGCTACTGGATCGGATGAAGAAGGCCTTGTCTGTCATCGATACTTCTCTCACTGACAAACAGAAGGCCGATATCAATATTTCTCCTGACAAGCAGAAGATATTCGTTATTACAGGACTTGGAGGACAAGGGAAGAGCGAGATCTGTCTAAAGGTTGCGAGCCTAATGCGGGAATTGTATGTCCTAACTTTCCCTCTTGTGTTATTATTCTGGCTAACAAGAATAGATTCTGGGGAGTATTCTGGGTTGACGTTAATACGCCTTCGACTGCTGAAAGTGGCTTTATCACTGTTGCTAAGAAACTCGATTGCTTAGTCGAAAATGTTGCCGATGCTCTTCGAGTTCTTGCAAATGCTAAGCAAACCTGGCTCCTTATTCTCGACAACGCCGACGATCCGGGTTTCGATTATCAGGTCTACCTCCTCCCGTCTGGAACTCACGGTGCTATTATTATAACATCTCGTGTTTACGAATGCAGAAATTATAATACAGTTGGGGCGGAAGCGATGAAGGGCCTCGAAAGTCAGGATTCTCAAGAAATTTTATTTAAAGCAGCCAAGCTTCCTCAAGAGTCGTGGTCAACTTACACTAGTGAAGCCAAGGAAGTTCTCCGCCTACTAGGATCACATACACTAGCATTGATACAGGCTGGCGCATATATTGCAAGAGGCCACTGTAAACTACACGAATACCCTAAAGTCTTTCAACACTATCGAAAGCGGCTTATGGAGTTCTCGCCAAGACAAGCGCGGTCGACGTATGGCAATGTTTATGCGACCTTCGACACATCAGCAGATGTTTTAAAGCAGTCTAAGAGCGAGGCTGCAAGCGACGCTCTACAATTACTTGAGATTCTTTCAATGCTCGACTCTAGCGTTCTCCCTCTCCAGATCTTTCAAAGTACATCGGAGGGGTGTAGATTTGTTCGCAGAAACCGAATGAAGGAAAACAATACATGCGATGTGACTACGAGTCACGTTTTACAATTACCTCACTTTATAATAGCAGACAGCAACGAATGGGATCCTTACCGTCTCACTGAGGCTAGATCTCTATTAGCATCACTTTCTTTAGTCACCCAGCACGATTTAGATGGCTCACCCGGCTTATCAATGCACCCCTTAACACACGCTTGGGCCAAGGACCGTCAAGACTCAAAGAAGCAAGGCATGGCTTGGATATCTACTGGATGTGTGCTTGCGATTTCTCAATTTAATGATTATATATGGCGGACACAAGAGAGGCGACTACTACCACACATCCAGTCCTTTTTAAATATAAGAATTAACAAGGCGTTCTCATTTGAATCTAAAGCTATAGTTATTCCAATTCTTCTTCAATGTGGGCAGGCCCTACTATACATGCGGCAGGACTATAAACTTAGCTGTCTTCTGGAAGATATATTTGTTGAACTTCGACAGAAACCGGAACAACCGTTGATTGAGTTTCTCCCATTATATGGCCTCCAAGCAAAGAGCTTAATAAGCTTAGACAAGTATCAGAAGGCAGTCGAGCTGCTAGAGCAAATAGTTGAGATTAGAGAGGCTATACTAGCTGAGGATCACCCAGATTATCTACTATCACAGCACGCACTTTCTTGTGCCTATCTAGCTAATGGGCAGGTGAAAGAAGCAATTAAGATGCTAGAGCAGGTGGTTAAAATCCAAGGGGCTACATTAGCTAAGGATCATCTAGATCAGCTGGCGTCACAGCACGTACTTAGTAGTGCTTATATGGCGAATAGGCAAGTAAAAGAGGCAATTAAGATGCTAGAGCAGGTGGTTAAAACTCAAGGGGCTACACTAATGGAGGATCACCCAGATCATCTGAGATCGCAGCATGCACTTAGTTGTGCTTATTGGGCTAATGGACAGACGAATGAGGCAGTTGAGCTGCTAGAGCACTTCGTAAGGATTGTACGGTTAAAATGGCCTAAGGACCATCCGTATCGGATTGCATATGAAAAAACACTCGCTTCTTATTTGCGAAAGGTAGATTTATAATCAAGGCTTATGTTCTGTTTGAGATATTTCATTGATAAAGATTGTTTAACATCGTGGACTAAGAGAGACGCATTTCAGTAGACGCCCCTATCCCTCTCATACTGAGCCTTTAACTCAGCAAGTCGACCACCTAACATTCTCATCCGAAGACCAAGCATCAAGCATCTTCTCTTGTAGAGCGACCGATATGATTTATGATCTAAACCTCTAGCAGACAGCTGCCGACTTTTTGGACTTTCTGGATCCTTTTACTAACGCCCCATTTAACACAGCGACTCTAGGAGCATCCGACGGATTTTTATTTGAAATTGAATCATTGCGCCCTCAAGAGATCTTAGAATGCGTCCCGTGGGAAGATGGTGATTTTAACAGGCTTGGGGATAAAACCACGTCTTCAAGTCTGCCACTTGAGACGTCAATAATAGACGTAGGGCCAACGAGTTCCATCCCAATCGATCTTGGAAGCAACCACCGCAGTGACATAAACCTTTCAATCAGCACCTCGCCACGTACTGACCCTATGAAGTTGGAGATGCCGCTTCAAGTACCACACATCCATAGAGCTGATGCTACGTTAATAAGCTACTTTAAATCAACTATGTCCATCTTCTTTAGCACCAAGTCATCTCAATGGAATCTCTACACATACATGTTCTGTTCATAACAGGGGGCATTCGATTCGCCTCCCTAAGACAGTATTCTAGCATAGACAAGCCTCCATTTTACAAGACCATAAATAAGCCACCAAACAACAGCTTTAAATATTACAACAATGCGTCGAGAGCTGTTTAGGATCTTCTAAAGGAGCTTTTGACAATTCAATCTCCCCTTTGCGTACGCAAGAGCGCCTCCAATTCTAATAAGTTGTACACAGTCCTGTCAACCTGTTTCTTCCTCAGTCACTGTGATTTCATGAAATGCGAGACAAGTGCATTCTCTAAGCGGCTAGTGCTAATGCAAAACTAGGAAGCTTTACGCAGTGGATTAGGCAGCATAGCCTCCTTTTACCTTATTTGGCTTATGTATCTTGATTTGCGGGCCTCATTATAGAAGAAAGAAAGCTCCTGTAGGCGAAAAGGGGACAGCCAAGACACCCTCCCAGTATTGCTTAATATGCTTAATGATCTAAAAGCTTTGCCTTCTTTGCGATCAGTTAGCGCCAATCAATCCTACCTTAGCAAATATTTTGGTGAAAAATACCCATCAACCGAACTCTACGAAGTTCTCGTTTAGGAGGCGGTAAATGCAATGTGCGATGACATTATGTGCGTTATAAGTCGAATTAAACGCTTCAAGATATGGCAAGATGAATTAACTCGAGGTATCTCCTATAAATATGATTCTGCTTTGCAGGATCGTCATGCAGCTAAGGTGAGAGCCCTACGGGCCGAAATTGCATCGATTTAGGGAGTAAGTATCACTATACATACTTGCCCACTACCGTGATATCAGCAATAATCGAGCTAACAGAGAAGCAGGAGTGCAGCTTAGCCTTCCTAGACTGTGTGAACAACGAAACGGTTGTAGATTAGACATCCTTCCATCATCTCACCGTATCGGCTCTGCACTTTTGCGCCACGATCCTCCTGAGTTGTATCCTAGAGCCAAACATACGGACTGACAAGGAATCACAGTCGGCTGCGCTAGCAATTCGGTCGTCGGCAGTAAGGACTGGCTGTCCTATGGTAGGAGATACTTTGAAAGGAAATATATGATGCTGCAGACAGAGGCTGTGAAATATAAAAGCGGGTGGCTGGCTCTTTACACCATTTTCTTAGTTTAGCTGTACTCACCACTGTTACCCATCTAGCTCACCCTGCTCACCCTGCTCATCATGCCCACCCACTCACCCTTCTCTAGCGGCAAGCTATCGGGAATTTTCAAGTACGGTTCTTTACGAAGTAGCAACTGAGGAACGGCACCGGCGGTGATATAGGACGTCCTATGCCTTATGACCCTCTTTTGGTACCGGATTATTCGCAATCTTTCAGTTGCGCAACTCCTTTCCTTACACACGATATTAGAACCAAGCACCATGTCCACCATCTGGGGCAAACTACTCACCTTTGAAGTATCACAGCAGAAAGCCAAACTTTTAAGAGTAGTGGTACCACAGTCGGCACGGAAAACACTAAGAGAAGCCAATATCATTGTCGCTGCGTCTAGTTAGTAGGTTCCAAGACTGTTAAAGGGGGGAGCCTCACGGTTGGTACAGATTGTATCAAGCCCTTTTGCTACGCAGCACTGGGATGTGGGGAAATTTGCTGGGTGAGTGGAGGTCGAGGGCGGTGCTTGCGAGACCGAGAGGGGCGAGGATGGAGGTGCGCATGGTTCTGATGGGGGTGTGGTTGGTGGTAAGATTGGTTAGGATGGAGAGATGAATCGAGGGTTGGAATTGAAGGGTGTGTATGGATGAGAATAGGGATACAAGCATATTCCTATAGACCCCCAGAAAACCAATCCGCACCTATCCCGATGAGCCTGTAGGACCTGTATCATCAGCGACCAGAACTGAGAAACAGTCTCATCTCATACCTAAGTCGTACCAAAACCACCCAACGGGATCAGATCAGCCACCAGAGTCTCATCGACATCAGCGCAAGCCAACCCCAGCTCACGACTCGTCGGAGACGTCCCAACCCATCCAGCCTTACAGACATCCCATCTGCACAGACAAAACCTAAAGTCCTGAGCCTCAGCTCGTACACGTCCACAATCCGAGGCGGGGAAGCGGGGAATGTCTCAGAGCACACCCCTCTGCCCATAAACGGGCGTACAGCGGCCGTTGAGATCGTGTAGCTCGAGATCGATATCCAACTCGCGGCGGGGAGTCGAGTATAACTATCAGCAAGCGGGGTGCACAGGCTTCGTCTTCCAGCGAAGAATTTCGAGAGCGATCAGCTGGAACATTTGTTTTCGCGGCGAGGACCCTCCCTCCCCATCAAACCATAAACAGGGGCATACCTCAACCCTCCCGCGCGATGACCCCTTTACCCCCCATCCCCATCCCACCCCATCCCCTGAACCCTCAATCACACACGACATCACAAAACTCACACCCTTCCCCAAAGCAAAAAAACATCATAGTCATAGAATCGTGGAGATTATATTCCTTCTCAAGCGCCATCCTCTCTACTATAGCCACCATCCACGCGCCACCACCCACCATCCACTAACCACCAGCCCACCAGCCAGCACCCAATCCCTTTCATATCTCATCGTCCTCCATCCATGCACACATTGCTAAACATGAACGCCTCATTTCATCAGATCAGGCTACCTTCCCACCAAAATCCCCCACCAAAAGTTTCCCCACCCCCTCCCACCTAAACAGATTCCAAACGCACCCAAAGCAAAAAAACAACAACAAGCCATCACCGCACCGCAACGAGTCCTCCGCTCCTAAAAAAACCCCCAAAATCGACAAAAACAAGACCCCAAAAAGTCAATACCCAACGCTCCCCCCCCCTATTTT
>JPKC01002014.1:0-29485 GCA_000750925.1 Pseudogymnoascus sp. VKM F-4518 (FW-2643) | reverse complement strand
GGGGGGGGGGGGGTAAACTCACTGCCAGTTGGCGAAGCAGTAGCACCGGAGCCGGAGGTCTCCGCAGCGGAGGTCGGGGTAGCGACAATAGATTCGCAGCTCTGGATGCAATCCTGGTAGGCCTGGTTGGCGGCGGCCTTGCCGTCACCCTTGGGGCATGCGGCCTGGCAATCGTTGATGGGGTTCACGGAGTTGGCGAGGAGCTGGCAATTGGCGCGGCAGGCGTTGTCGCTGGCGGGGCCTGTGAAGTTGTTAGGATCGCTGCGGAAAGCGCTAGAGGACTGAAGGCTTACAATTCGCGAGGCAGATGGTGGCAGCCTGCTGGCCTGCGCTAGGCAGGGCAGTTCCGGAGACAACTGGGCTCTCAGTGGTGGCAGTTCCGTTGGTGGCCTGAGCCTGGACTGAGAGAGCGGCGACGACCGAGGACAGGAAGATGGTAGAGAAGCGCATGATTGCTGTAGATTAAGATAAGACCTGAGTGAGCTTTTGTAGAATTAGAATCGAGATAATAAGCAAAAACGAATGTGATTTTGTGTGAAGGTAAAGTTTGGAAATGTATGTAAAGAGGAGAGAAAGGTGTTCTTGGAAACAGCAGAATCGAGATGAGGTGGGATCGAGGTGAGATCCTATTTTAAGATTTAGGGGGCGGCTATTGGTTGCTAGGCCAGCCGAGAAGGTCAAAGACATCAACAGATGACAGATGGATACGAGGTATGGAGACTAAGACAGAATGTTTTGTATTTTTTCTCAATTGGGCCGCATGCATGCCGCTTGTTTCTGTCGTTTGCTACTTATCGTCTTAATTCCAATGAGATGAGCAAGGGAATGCGCAGAAATGGCCCAGAAATGAGGGGGGAAGGTTTCAATGGAGACTGAAACCAGATCGAGCATGCGCCACTGAATCTCCCGATCGTTGTTTCGCGCAACACAAAGTACAACAAGGTATCGGCAAATTTCCGTATCAAGGGAATTAAATGAATATCAAATCTCCATAGAAACACTTTAATCAATACGCAAACAAATGCTACCAATAACTAACTCGTCATCAACTTACACACGATCGGACAGTGTCCGGCTAGCAATCACTGACAGCTGCCAGTGATCGGCTTCTCGGCTTCAGTGATTCATTGCTCCAGTGATCGGCTCCGTGCTCCACATCTCTACCGATCAACAAGGCTTAACCCCAGCCTCGCCCAACACTTAAAGTCGCGTCTCCCCGTCGCGTCCCAACCGCGTCAACTTCCATCCGAACTCTCAACCGCAAAATGTCCACCCCACCACCCCCAGACCTCACATCGCCGATTTCCTCACCCCTCCCTAAACGCACCAAAGTCGCACACGACTCTTCCATCCTTGCCCCAATTAACGGCACAATGGCCTCTACAGCTCCCGCCGCTTCTGTCCCTGTGACCAATGTCCAGGATGGACCCCACCTCCTCATCAAGAAGCTGAGCGACAAGGCTAAGCTCCCCACCCGCGGCAGTGCTTTCGCCGCTGGCTACGACTTGTACGCCAGCAAGGAGGCGACCATTCCCGCGCGGGGAAAGGGACTTGTGGATACCGACCTGAGCATGGCTGTGCCTGCTGGAACCTGTTCGTCTCCCCCTCTCCCCTCCCAAAACCCAAAAAATAGCCTCAGTCAGACTTGTTACTAACTCCCCTGATAGATGGACGCATCGCCCCCCGCTCCGGACTGGCAGCCAAGAACTTCATCGATACGGGTGCGGGAGTTATTGATGCCGATTACAGGGGCCAAGTCAAGGTTCTGCTTTTCAACCATTCCGATGTGGATTTCGTGATTAAGGAGCATGACCGCATCGCGCAGTTGGTGTTGGAGAGGATTTATACACCGGAGGTTCTGGAGGTTGCTGAGCTGGAGGAGAGTGTTAGGGGAGAGGGAGGGTTCGGGAGCACGGGTGTTGGGAAGGCTTGATTGGGGGGTCGATGTGGTCGATAGATAAATGGGGAATTGGAGTAGTTATGACGCGATGCAGTTATGTGGTATAGATGGTGATCAGATTAGGTTCAACTACCTGCCCCTTATTCTCTCTCTCGCTCGTCTCTGTTTAGTGCTCGCCATGCGTCTCTAGCTCTATTATCTGGTTTTAGTGTCTACGGGTGTTTTTGTTTGCTCGCCGAACCCCCCCTCATACAGTACCAATTGCCAAATTCCCGACAATATCGATCTTCTCTGCCAGGTATTTTACTTCCGGGTACTTCAGATACACCAAATTCCTCACAAGCCTCACCTCCGCCGCCTTAGTCCTCATCAAATGCCTCTGCTTCTCGATATCAACATCAACCCCAGCTCCATTAACAGCATGTTTTGCCTCCCAGTTAGCAATCTCTTGGTCCCTCTTCACCAGCGTCCGCGCCAAAATCTCCTGCATGCTTGCCAGCGCCATCTCGACGGCTCTCGCCAACGGTAAATCAGTTGCAATCACTTCATCGCCACTCACCCACGACTCCTTCTGGCCCAGGCCCTTAACAGCACATACCGCCTCTCGGAGCCTTACAACCATAAGCGCAGCGAGCATATCGCCCGTGCCGGAGAAGAAGCAGTCGAGTGAAGGGACCTGGACGCGAAAGATACGGGGTTTATCCAGCGAGGTTTTCGTGCTCCCTACCACCGAGAGGGACGGGGCTTCTCCTGGCGCGGTGAGGTTGACGGATGTTATCAGGATATGCGGGACTTTGTATATTTCGTGAATGGAGGTGATGGCTTCCTTTAGTGATTCCACATCTGTGATTTTGACGCCGGAGAGAGACCTAGTGGGTATTAGTCAAGTGCAGCCGGCGCAGTGAAAGGACGCGACGAACTCTGCTTCAAACTGGTTCGGCATGATCAAATCCGCGTCATACACCAGCTTCTTATATGCCGGCACCACATCTTCCGCGACATATAATTTCCCATTATCGCCCATAACCGGATCGAGCACCCAGAAAAAACTCCCTGGCTTCTCGGCCGCCTTGGACTTCAAATCCCGGGCGATGGTGCCAACAGCCTCCACCGCCTCCCTGCCGGGTATATATCCCGAGATCATCATATCGAAGTCATCAAGCCCCGAATTCTTAAGTCCAACGTATAAGTCTTCGATATCAGCAGCTGTTGTTTTCGTGCCCTTAACTTGTCGATATCCTGTATGGTTGCCTTCACCCATTATTAGCCGTCGCGTTCTCCCCCAATCGGCGCAAGGAGGCCATACTAAAGTTCACGGTGTTTATGGCTGAGGCTTCACATCCCAGCGCCTGCAGCACGAAGGTTGCCATCGTGTTCCCGACATATCTGCGCGGTTTTAGTTGGTGACTCGGGGTAAGCCGGACGCGTCGTAGAGGGACTCACCCATAGGTGACCTTGGGGAGAGATTGTCAGTTCGGGGACGCCAGAAAATGGTAGTAGTGTGTCCATACATGGCTTGCGATTGTGAGAACCCTAGTCTCTGGTATCAAATCCTGGCTTCCCATCTTATGATGTGCAGGAGTAGTTATGCGGGGTTGGTGCGGGGTCCTGAATAGGTTATCCGGCCCGTCCTCAAAATTATGGTCGTGTTCAGGGCAGGGCGGTGAGGCGGATTCGGTGCCTAACGGTCTCAACGTAAGGGCGCTCAATGGGTATTATGGACGTATAGCCTTTATATAGATGACAGATGGAGGATGGCTTCAGTTTGTAATCATGAAATTATGACTCGGGACCTTAGCGGCTCCTTCAGAGACTGTGGGGAAATGTCTTGGCGAGGTTCTTCATCTTCACCGCATCTGCACATGTCACACAGTGCCTTCAATGCCGCAGGTGAACTCTATTGTTCTCGGGGTCTGTTTGTAACAGTAGTGTTCATGATTGTCTGAACCTTAGCTAAAACATTTTTGTTCATTCCTCGTAAAAAAAAGACAATAATCGCAGACGAGAAGAACCAGTATCCATGAAAGTCAACCATACGCGCCCTGCAGGATGTCAAATGCTCTTTATATCATTACTATCCCAATCCATCTATTCGTCGTCACCAATCTAGAGTATGTTAGTAAAGTACATGGAGTGAAAATTATGTTGGAAATTACCTTTGGTGCCAAGTAAAACCTCAAGTAGCTGCTGCCGGCCAGCGCGTACTCTACCAGCAGAGGAACCTCGGGGGAGAGGCACAGCTTTACGGTACCAGACAGACCGGAGGCCTTGCAGAAGTTGACGAGGTACTTGAGAGAGAATGTTAAGGCGACCGAGTCGGTGAGCTCAATCTCAACGTTGTTTTCTGGCTTGTCGACGTTTGTGTGGCTGCGGAGAGTAACAGCTCCGTTTCCAATATCACCAGCGCACGAGAATTTGACTCCATCCTTGGAAGCTTCGATAGACACTAGGGGGGTTGTTAGATAATGCACGTTTTGGGGCTGCCAAAGTAGGTGGTTGCTTACCAGATTCGGAAAGTGCCATCAAGTCCATGCAGATCCTCTTGAACTCAGCAGATGGCATAGAGACAGTAGCGGAGTACTCGGTCTCTGGGATACCAAGATGCTCTTGGTCAATATCCATCAACTTGAGGTCGTACTCGCTCAACCTGTCGCTATCGCTGCTCTCAAAGACAAGGTTCAACACATCAGGCGCGTCCTCAGCCTTGATAGTGAGGATATCCTCGTTCTGCGCCGCACGGAGAACCTTGGTCAAAGACGTAAGGTTAACACCAAGCGCGATGTTGCGGTCGCATCGGTATGGGGAAAAGCCTTCGGCCTTGAGCATCATGGACACGAGCGCGACGTGCGAGTTGTCCATGGCTTGGAGGGCGATACCGGAGTCATTGCAGTCGAAGTTGCAGTCCTGTACCAGATCCTTAATGGCATCGACAACCTGCAGAAGTTAGCCTGTATCTTCTTAAGAGTGTAATCGGCTCATGCTCACCTTCTTCAGCAGGTTTGCCTGTTCGAGACGTGCTTCAAGCACTGGTAATAGTCAGCAGCGGAACCAATGGTCACATTGAAACTAAGGAGGGTGATCTTGACATACTTTTGGCGGGATTTTGTGGTTTGTTGTGTGTGAGGTATAAAGGCGATGTTGAGGTTGAGTAACGGGAGTTGCGTTGATTGCAGTTTACGTGGTTTTCGTGAAGTGAGAAGTGTGGAGGGGCATGGGACGCGTTCAAGTAGCGTGTTTGCTCTACGCGTTAAGTGGTTTCCACTGTGCAGCCCCCTTAAATATATTGGTTATCACGTGATTGTCTGACAATTCAGATTTCTTAGTCAACCAAGGGGAAACATCTGACTGAACATAGGACGAACAGGACGGCTTATTATGTATCTAATTACAGATTTCCGGGTATATGTATATGCTCCTAGGCTCCTGGCCATGCAGGCGGGCTTCCACCCAGGAAAGCGCCACCAATTAAGTTCGAATCAAATCGCCGCCGCCAAGCCCTGTCTTGGTCAAATATATACAGTAAAATTCGTTCATCATATCGACGTAATTCGTGCTCCTGGTCCTGGTCCCGTTTTGCGCCGAGGTCGGAGATTTATCACCGATTCCAGCTCACGAAGCATCTTTGTGCTCGCCTCAGCCGTTTCTCGCGCCGTTTCTCGCTTGACTCTGTCTTCCTTCATCTTGACTATTCTTTCTTCTCGCGTGAGGGTGCTTCGTGGGCCTATGCCTGGGCGTGGGAGGCCAATTGCCTCGAATACCTCTTCATTCTCGGAACTCAATTCCGGACTTAGGCGATTTTCTCCGTTCAATGCCTTCAATGCATCTGCGGGGGTACCTTCTTCCACCGATGTGAGGCCACCCAAGCTTGTTGTCGGGGAGAGCAATCCACTCATAGACGAAATACGTCGCTCGTTCCTATCGATCGTGTTCGCAAGCGCTGCTTTGCCAGCTTCCCATTCTTTCATTAATGATCTTAAATCCACACCTATGGCATCATATTGAATCATCAAATGCGGTCCCAGCTGGGAGATGTCCTCGGATTCATCCAAGGTCTTGTCGGATTCTTCGCGCAAAACGTGCATTTTAGCTTGTAAGCTTCTGATTCCAGTGGATAGTGTGTTTAGCTTCCGCAACTGGCTTCTCCATCGTTCGCGGCCAGGAGTCAGGGGAGACTTGGGGGTCGTTGGTACTGGGAATGCTACTTCTGTTAGCAGCTTCCAAAGGGAGTCAAATAGGCAATGCTTACATTCTTCTTGTTCAAAAACAGATCGTACCCGGCTATCAGCTAAAGATGCGACATCCGAAAGCCCCTTAATCTCATCCACAGCAGTTCTCCACCTCGTAAAATCTTCCTTGCCGCCGTCTGCTTCAAGTGCCAAAAGGCAGCAAAGAAACAGCTTCCGCAAGGTAACGAACCTTGATATGAGGATTTTTAAGACCCTCAAGGATTCGTAATCTTCGAACTCATCTTTTGTGTACTCGGTAAGAGCCTCTTGCATATCAACAGTTGTTATATCATATATATCGTAGTATTTTTCAAGGTTAAGCGGTTCTGTCAATGGCTGGAGAGCGAGGTATCCTTCGTGATATCGGCGCATAAGGTCTATGGCGCTGTCGAATAATGCTCGGCGCAACTGAAGGCACCTTCTCGCTTGGCTGCGGTCTTCAAGCCGTGTTATCGGCGGTAGTGGCAGGCTTCTGAGTATGCGTTAGCTTCGCAAACAACCACCCCCTGTGTCTGTGTACTTACAGTCGATAACCTCTCGACACGAGTTCAACTTCTTGTATAAGAGATAGCGCGGCTGCCACTGCGGAATCTAAATCTTGCGTCTGTCCAACAAGCCTCGTGGCCTCGGTGATATTCTGCTCACGGAGGTAGAGTAACCATTTGCGTCGTAGGTACGCTTGGCCTATTATTGCAGCTGCCACCAACATTGCGGCGATTATTATGCATCGCAATGTGATGGATATCCAGTCCCGCCCAGCAGAACCCCAGCGAATCATCCACGTCACTCCAAACGCAATCAAAGCGGTGACAACAGCGCCTCGTGGGCTAAACGTCTTCAGGGAGGCAACAGGGGCGTCCTCGGACGAGCGCGGTGGCGACTTGCCGCCATATCCCTGTCCATGGTATTGTCGGTCATTCAGCAGCTGCGATGCCACTATAATATATCGAAACCGTTCTTGGAATTTGGTATTGTCGGCCTTTCCCAGCCGGGAATTCAGTGCTTCCTGCATTTTAAGTCAGAGGGATTCCATAGCCTGTGATGGGCATGACATCAACGTACCGAATAAGTATTCCGAATCGCAGTCGCGGCAGTCGCCTTTGGTACGCTTATCCGCAATGGGGAAATGAGTTTGTGGCGAAATCTCGAAGGGACGGTTGGCCTGCCTCGCGGCGCGAATGATGGGCTTGAATTCGTAGAGGATGACTCGTTTTGTTTTTCATCTGGCGACCATGTCTCCTCCTCTTTGTCGCCATCTCCTAATGATTATCCATCAATAAGCCTTCATGGTTGGCACGTGGAAGGGGGACATACCCTCAAAGTAGCTAGCGAGAGGCGAGTCTTCAAAGACGACGGCGTCCATGTTGAGTGGTGCTATCGGACGAAGATCATGGTTATAATTCAAGCCAACGTAACAAAGCGTGTGGGAGAAGAAGCTGGGAAGAATGTTGGTGTTGACGTGGGCCAGTTCCACCAAAGGCACCAAGGCGGCCAGGTGTTCCTGGATCAATAATTACCGGGGAACTCGTTAAGGGTGGGAAATGGATCACGATTCAGGGAAGGCTGAACCCCAAAATTCTCAGCCTCGCCGCCCCCCCATGTCAATAGCCTATCGATGTTTCATCATAGTTACATACACCGTGCATACCACAACTTTGTATGGCTATCATGTCTCCATTGTGTCTTTTATGTAAGCATTCGAAATATCTTCAGTAATCAGTGTCTGTTATTGGTACTGGTGCTATTTCGGTACTGATGCAGCACAGTGCGAGAATATCGCGGGTTGGCAGTCAAAGTTAGCAGAGTGGTCATAGTTAGATCAGCAGAGAGGCATGGCTCATATCGTCGTCGTCATCGTCGATTCCCTCGAACTATCTGGCCCTCTACAGTGCATATGCTCCAGCTAATATGAGTAACAGATCCGTCATGCAGGTTAAGACTCAAATGTGGATAAGTAATAAGTGACTTAAGCAGTGTCGTGCTTGTTCGTCCAAAAAAAGCAAGCCATCTCGCTGACAAACACCTTAAATTCCGACTGTCAGATTCCCGCTCTTGGCGTTTCGGGCTATAGGAGCCCTGTTACTCTACCCGCATGTGCATATTACTCAACACCGGTCAATGCTGAAGGATCTACAGTTGACAGGCCATACCAAGTCTGACTCTCCCCTCCATCAGCCATTCTGTCGCCTTTGTCATCATAGCCTTGTTGAAAGTATGGCTTGGCGGCGCACATTTGGCATCCGGCCTTCCATCGCATGTCGCTCACTCCGCAACTCTAACTGTATCCCCTGTCTGCAGACTCTAGGCTACCAAACCCATATATTGGAGGCCAATATAGGATAGCGCGCCTATAACGCCATCCAGTTCGCTCTCTGCATTTCTGATACGGGAAGCCGGTTACTTCTCGAACCTGATCGACGTGGCGCCGACGGTAGCTTAAATGATCGCCCAGCCCGTTCCAGCCTGCTTATGTCAAGCTTAGAATACATGTATCAGATTAGTATTCTGGGGAGGTGTGGTTTGGGGGCCCAAGACCCCTTTGGATTCGATGAGCCACTATCCCAACGCAAGACCTAATCCATCACGGTAAGGCGTTGTTGCTACAATGTTGACCGTTGATGTATGTCAAGGTCGAGTCTGACTCCGGTTATATAATGCGAGATGAATTCCCTTCATGAATCTCCTCCGGCTCAAGATCAATAGCAGTGATAGCTCCTTTTATTTCAAGTTAATATATATTATCGAATTCAGCCTCTACATTTTGTTACTACTCGAGCGTTCTTGCAGCTATGTCATCAAGCTCTTCTAAGCACCGGCCCTCGAAACATAAGGATAAAGGCACAATATTATCTGAGAAGAGCGAAGCCAACCTAGCAAATGTGAAAAACAACCTCGTGTTACTGGACAATATGTTATCAGAACGCCCGCGGGAGTGGGAGCAATGGCTATCGACGGCACGGTCAGCAATGCGTGCTATTGATGCCATGAGCTTCTTAAAGGATACCGGGCGGCTTCAGGAGCAGGTTTGGCTGATACAGGTGCTTCAGGACTACTCATTCCATGATGCGGATGAAGGTTGCATACGAGATATTTCTCGGTGGTGCCAGTCATCTTGGTTGAGAGTTCTGAGGGACCATCCTGATAATGCCACCATTTTAAAGGGTATGATAGCAAAATCACGTTTGAAGCTCCAAGCTAATGCTTTCTAGGTTTGGGTGATAACTGGCTGCAGACATCACAGGGGTTTCTAGCCAGAATTCATCATGAGGATGGAAGTGGTCTATCAAGCGACTCTAGTGGTGAGTTCGTCGAGTTTACTCGTGGAGATCTCAAATGTATCACTGCTAATATAGAAGCAGCAAATAAAAATGCCCAGGGCCCGCTCCATGTGGAGGCACGAACACACCTACAGCCCGCTGTCGATTTTTTCTCCAGGGCAGTCATAGCAGCGGAAGGGAGCAGCAGTTTGACAGGAGAGCTCCTGAGTTCGGTGAGGACCACATCCACGATATTATTTCCCTCCTAATCGATGTAACAGGCGGCAGAGGCTTCAATGAACCTCGGGAATGTGTCCCCTTCGTCATCCGCTGAACAGCACTTTGCAATTGCTGTCAATTATCTCCGGCGAACTATGGCAATTCCTGGGTACACCCTGAGTACTTTCTTCCAGGAGTGAGTGCCATAAATGTGACTGTCGATCGTGGCGAAGCTAATAAAACCTAGGTACTTGGATGACTATGGCCGATTCGTGGCAACTTAAATGTTGTCAGCTCTTGCCACCAAGCACGGCGTTTGAAAGATGGAGTTTATACCATGTATCTTTACTCATGACAATTTCAATTGTTCAATTTTGAACAATAATTTATGACAAATCTCACTTATTTTATTTCCTCCCGCAAATATAATAACCTGATAAAACAATTGCCTGAATAGCTATAAAATAACAAATCTAGCATATATCGGCAACGCCGAGTCAATTACGAGGCCCTTGATGAAGCATTAGGCTATGTGTGTACCAAAGTACCTCTATATTGATTCTAGAAAGTGAAGTGCCAATTCCCCACCTGCACCCCGGCGATCGCGACACAGCCGCCGTCAGATCCGCCACCACCCAATCAGCACTGACACCACAATCCGCGCTTCCGGTAGCATCAGCCGCGACCTAACGTCACCTGTACCTCCTATACCACAAAATCGCACGAATACCTCGAACTCAGGCCCCAACAGCCACTTCCGGATCCCGAACACCTCTCCTCCGCCGGGCATCCGACCTCAGAGATCCCAATCGACTGTTCAAGATGATCTCGGAACGTGAACTCCAGATCAATCCGCTGGTGCCGGATAGCATCGTGCATAACACCAAGGTAACCTTCCCCCCACCCCCCCCGGGGCAGGACCGCTTCAAATCCCGAGCTCCCTGATCTAATGCACGTACAGACCCTCGCCGACCTCCACAACCTCACAGCCTCTTTACTCGGCATTGCCGCCGGAATCCTCGGCCTCGAATCATACCCTGGCTTCCTCTTCTACGCCCTCCTCACCTTCCTTACCTCCGCGCTGGTGTACGTCTTCCGTGTACGCCCGACTGCTGCTGCGGAACTAGACACGACGAGGTATTTTGTTAGTGGGTGGACGCTCTGGACGGGCGGGTTGATTGATGGGCTGAGCGGGTTCGTGTTGACGTGGACGCTGGTGTATGGGTTGGTACGAGCATAGGTGGTCGGATCAGGAATTATAGGGACAGGACGAGGGATGCATGGGCTTGATGATGCCAAAACTTGGGTGTAGGAAAAGGGAGATACCAGATGGTTGGGAATAATATCACAAGCCATCGACAAACCGGAAGAGCTACAAGCGGAGAGAGAAGGGGTTTCAATGGCAAAAGGCTCGTAGAGCCAACTGTGTGGAATTATCCCACGTACCAATCGGGACTCATGACAAATTTAAGAAAGTCTGAATAACCCAAAACCGAAATGTAATATTTAGCAAAACAAAACAAAACATTATATATCCATAAAATGTCGTCACTACTAACATGGTAAATGTTACCAATCTACAACCTCTATCACTTTCCCAACAAACCCCTCAAGTCCTGCAATACCCTTCTCCCCCCTCTCTGAGCCATAGTATAAGCCGTGGCCGCCACCAGGCATTATCAGAACCTGAGAGCCCAACTCGATCCACTCCCGTGTTGTCATGAGTTCAAGCGTCACGTCAGTGACCCCGTCCGAGCCAAATATAGGAGGCCCAGGATCGTCATCCTCATCCTCGAACAGGTTTGATCCGTCGTCATCTATACCCTGTCCCCTCTCGGAAGCTGGGGCATGCGGTGTGAGCCTAACCACGCGGGCTGATGCCCTGATGGACGCTATGTATATGACAACAAGGCTGCCAGGCGCGATTGAATTGATATCTTCGTCTTCAAACGAGGCAGTGAACCTGCTGACTGCCTGGAGAGACAGCCCGGAGTCCTTCATATGGTGGCTTGGGATAGCCAGAACCATACCCTTTCGAAGGCGAGGAGCCTGGGTTGGTCGCCGCTCGAAAGGGTCTGTTGGATTTTCCACTTCTGGTATGTCGAACACGATGCCAATGGTCCCAACTTGCCCAGCTTGCAGGTTATGTACTGGCAGTCGAAGATTGCGTATGCTGACTATGTGCGCATTGTGCCATTCACCAGGAGGTGCGGATGCCGAAGCCGCTTCACGTCGTGCTGCTCGAGCGAGCTCAGAAGCCGACGGATGGGATGACGATCGTCCAAGGTCAAATTCTGGATCGTCGTTCAGAGATGCTCGCGAGTGTTGCCTTGCTCCAGTTGACGACGATAATGGCCACAAAGTCTCATCATCACTTCCAGAGTCCGCAGGGAATGGCCCGACAACGATATTGTCACCAACTGAAATAGAGCCAAATCGGAGATGCCCGGCCACCACAGTTCCCTCTTCTAAATTAGTATCTTTGATTGATGTTTGCATGGCAAATGCCGCTGGAAGAGCAAACGTGTCTTCGATATGGAACAAACAAGCAGGCTGCTCGGGGTTCAATACCTCCCCTATGTAGTCGTGTGAAGTGGGAGTGCTTGGAATCGGCAAACTGCAGAAAAGAGAGTGCAGCATTCGTATACCCGTCCCCTTTGCGGCAGATGTCATGATTATAGGCACCACCTTTGTGAGGTTGTCTGGGTTTAGTGTGCCCACAATTTTCTTCACTGTATCTGCATCCTTATCTGGTATGAACTGCAGGTCGGACTCCATAATGCCTTTCGTTTGGTCCGGAGGAACAATCATTGGGACTCGCCCAACGGCCTTGATAGCAGAAAGGATCTTACCTAATGTTTCTCGCAGGCTACTCCGAGAGGCAATGTCGAGCTTCGTTATGACGATTGCAAGGGGCTTTTCCAGCTGCAAGCAAAGATCAAGATGTGCCTTCGATAAATCGATTCCAGCACCTAGAGTGCCCATGATATCCTGTGCAGATGATGTTCCCCCGGCTCCTTGAGGCGTGTTTGTTCCATCGTCACCAGCAATGCAAAGTAAGGTCCAGTGAGGCGCCCAACCGACTAGTCCACGAACGGTCGTTCGCCGATACCTAGGGTGGCCAGCAGAATCAGAGACAAAAGCAAGTCGGCCATTCTCAGATTGGGCATGTATATCAGTCCACGTGGTCACGTTCCCAGTTGCGTAATTGATAACCTCTGCTGCGATCTCCGGGGAAGAGGAAGTCTTATATCCAAGAAGTTCTTGTGCCACAGAACTTGTTATTCCAGAAGCAAGCTCGTGGCGGTGCTTCAGGAGGCTTAGTCTGCTTTTACCTCGACCATTGTCAAGAGTCCCTGTTGATAAAGTCCCCAAGAGCGAAGATTTTCCCGACGTTGTAGGTCCAGTCAAAGTGATCCTCAATTGCTCAGTGGATGATCCGCGAGATATATTCAAGTCAGCGTCTGTTGACAACCCGGCCCCAGTTGTTGTGGCACTGGACTTTGGCGAGCCACTATGCGGCGCACGACCTGCATCCCGGCTGACCAAGCTGAGGTCTGGTGTTACCAACGCCTCCGCTACCCAAAGTTTTTCGTGCCGGAGTTTGTCTTCTGCATGACGCCGTGACGGCTCTGCGACACCAATAGGCTCATCTGTAGGTGGTTCTGTGGACGACCATTCGCATTCGCCGACAACAACCATTCTGGTAACTTCCACAACACATCCCAAACTGGCAGCCATAGCCCTGAGATTTATCAAACTCTCATCCATTTCATCCTTAGCCAAGCCTACAAGCACACCGCTGTCTGAAACACCAATTTCATAAAGTGCGCCACGGCTCGACTCCAATCCAGCTAATAATTTACCTGGTCGTGTCTGTATGTTGAGGGTTGCCATCGCCTCTGGCAGTTGCGGCACGATCAGCTCGCTAGTAGACGAGGACGAGGCATGGTAAGGGGATGATTGCTGCAGCCTCCATAGTAATTGAGTCGTCAGTTGCGTAAGCCGATGCTGTCTTGATTGATTTGTTGGGGTTGTCGCTGGCTCGCCAGTTACTTTGGACTGCGGTGGAGCAGCTGTATGCGTTCCGGTACTGAAAGACGTGTATTTCCTCCTTGGCCGTAAGAGAAGGTGCAGTTTGTACTCGGAGGGTCCAGTTTGCGGTTCCGGCTCTAGTTTGGTAACATTGTAGTCCGAGAGATGCCCAGGCTGCAACGATGCACCATTCACCGCTCCCACCGATTCCTTCGAACCGTGGAGCAAAGATCTATCTTGTGCTCGTAAATCTCCGCGAGAAACCGGAGTCTCTGCTCTGGGCGATCCGTCCGCTGGGGTGAGCCATGGAGAGGATATTGTCGGCGGATCTGGATCAAAGGAGAATATGGACGCCATCACCAATTCTCCGCCTTTTCAACACGGAAGATGTCAAGGTATGACTGGTAAAGCCTGTCACGGCGCTATCAATGTTTTTATTCGATTGGAAATAAGTATATATGGCAGTGTGTGTAATCGTTCAACCATTTTGATCTCTTATCGGTTCGTTCAGACCAAAGATTGGTGTCGGAAGCTATTCGTTCCTCGTATTATCGATGGCTAGGTGCAATATAGGACGGGTTTTCAGCAAGTCATTGCTACGAAAATGTCAATATAAAGATATTTTCTGGATGCAATCGAGAAGTTATGGCTCCCTCCACGCCCTGGGGAGCTCTTGACATTATAGTTAATCCGCAAGGTGGCACTGGCTCCGGTGAGTCAGGCGGCAAGGCACACTTAGGCGGCAACCCCACCAAATAATGCACTATTTCCAGACCCCGAGCTTGTCCTAAAGGGGACAGTACAATTGGCCTGAAACGGGCAATCGGCCCTCATACACACGTCAGACATTCAGCCACACTCTCGTAACTTTGCCTCCTTCGGACGCTGCTATCAACATAAAGATCCACGAATTCTATCATTCCAAGCCAAAGAAAGCCAGAAAACTCAGAGATATACCCTGTTGCAACGATGAAGAAATTCGGCTTTGGCAAGAAGAAGGAGAGCCGTGAGGCCGATAACAACTCGGGGCGCCCCTCTGCGAACCCATATGCACAGCCCACACAATCACCAGATCCATACGCTGTCGATACAAACAAGTATGCCAATTACGGTGCAAAGCCAGGGCAAGAAAAACAACCAAGCGGTTCGCCCAGCAGCGGTGCGTCCAGCCAGCGACCGCAGTACGGGGGTCTACCCAACGGACCAGGCTCGTCGAGGAACAACTCTTATGCAGCATCCACAACTTCTACAAATAGCCCACCTCCAGCATATGGCGCTGAGCGATACGGGAGTGCTAATGGCTATGGCTCGAACCGCTACGATAATACAAGCAGCCCATACGGCGGGGCACCGTCGGTACAATCGCGTGGCGCAGGTGGCTATGGTGGATTAGGACGGTCGGACAGTGTCGACACGACTAATACCGAAGACAACAGAAATGCCCTCTTTGGGGATGCTAAGGAGAGGAATGCGAAGAAACAAAGCGTACCACCAGCAAATGCACAGCCTGGCGGTGGCTATGAGGCTGGAGCTGCCAGCGGCTATGGTGCGTATGGTGACAGGCAATTAACTGCTGAGGAGGAAGAAGAGGAGGATGTGGAAGCGACCAAACAAGAAATCCGCTTCATGAAGCAAGAGGATGTCTCGTCGACCCGAAACGCACTCCGCATGGCATCCCAGGCTGAAGAGACCGGACGCGGGACCCTCGCTCGTCTCGGTGCCCAAGGAGAGCGTATCCACAACACAGAGAAGAACCTCGACCTCGCTGCAAACCACAATCGCATTGCCGAGGAGCGGACCCGCGAACTGAAGACTCTCAACAAGAGTATGTTCGCCGTGCATGTGGCCAACCCATTTACCTCGCAATCTCGCAAAGCTGCCCGTGACCAAAATATCTTGGATAAGCACCATGCCGAAAGGGACCAACGTGAGGCCACGCGCCAGGCAGCCTTTAGCTCCGGCCAACGGATGGAGGGAGCGTTTAAAGAGATGCAGCCTGGAGACCGGGGGTATAAAGCACAGGCGCCGGCCAAGGCGAGCCTGGCGGACCGGGCAAAGTATCAGTTTGAGGCGGACAGCGAGGATGATATGATGGAAGATGAAATCGAAGGCAATCTTGGCGAGCTGCACGGTGCTGCTCAACGACTCAATTTGCTTGCGCAGGCTACGGGCAAGGAGCTGGATGAGCAGGACGACCTTATTAGGCGGGTTGGTGTGAAGGGTGATCGCGTGGATGATCAGATTGCAATGAACCGTGCGAAGTTGGATCGTATTCGTTAGGCTGTGCATACAGTTGTATGGCTACTGGTAATAGTTGATAGAATATATGTGGATTGGGAATACTCTTATGTCACACAGGTGGCTAGCACTGCATTTAACCTTTGGTATGAAGGCCTAAGCTACAGCAACTAGCGCAGTACAGTAATGGATAGAACGTCTTCATATTCAATAAATCATATCCTTCCTTCCTATGACCCGAAATATTGGAACCCCCCATATCTTTTCCATGATAACCTACTTACACATTTACAGATTTGCCTTCGACCGCCTAGCTCCATTTGCTTGCTGGAATATCTTGTACGCTTGCTCGCCAAAAGGCACCATCATGTCTGCATAATCCTTCGCGTTCGCACTGCTCGCCTGCCTAACTGCGTATCGCGCAGCGATGCCTTGCATGATGACAGAGCTTCTGTACATTCCAAACGCCGCACCCCACAATAGATCTGACTCTGGGTTGTAACCCGAAATCTCTGCGTACCAAGTTATGACTTGGTCCTTCGTCGGTAGGCCTGGCGTAGCGCCAGGAACAAACCCCTTGTGCTTGTTTGGGCCATCGATAAATGGCATTGTCAAGTTGACAAGATCAGAGAGAGGGTGGCCGATGGTTGACATCTCCCAACTGGGTTTCTGTTGTCAGCATAGTATAACTGAACAACATGGGAAACTCACTCTAATACGCCAATGACTCTGGGCTCAGTTTTATGGAAGACCATGTTGTCAATTTTATAATCCCCGTGGATGATTTGTCCCCTATCCGGCACTTGCGTGCTTGGGTTTTTGAAATAGTCAAGCATCTCGTCTACGTGCGGTATAGGGCCGACGGGTTTCCCGGTTTCTATATCCTTTACTTTCGCCTGTGACTCCATAATAGTACTCAGGGTTCTGATCTGTCGGTTGTAGAAACCAGTCGCCCTTCCGAATTGTTCGAGCCTGGCGCTCTTGATGTTGACTCTGTGAAGTTTCGCCAGTGTTCGGACAGCGTCATGCCACCTGCGATCTTAGATTAGTACGAATGTCAACACAACTGTTTCATAATGGCCACTGACATCTCAGTTCTCTCTGCTGGGCTCACGCCTGGCAGAGCTGCATCTTCAATGATGCGCCCATCCAGGAACTCCATAATATAGAACGGGGTTCCAATCACACTATCATCCTCGCACAGGCAGTATGTTTTCGGCACAGGCACATCGGTCTTTTCCAGGGCGTGAAGCACTTTATATTCTCGCTCGACTTGGTGAGCCGTTTTGGACACTAGTTTTCCCGGAGGCTTCTTGCGGATAACGAATCTCTGGCCATCGTTTCCGGTGATTTGGTACGTAGGGTTCGACTGGCCGAAACCGAACTGCAATACCTGCTTAGCATGGGGGCAATTGTGGCATAGAAATCTGTCGCCGCACGAACCTGCTTGATGTCTATGGGGGTTTTGATCTCCGGCACGGTCTTGGAGATATACCGCTCCAGCGCTGCCACATCAATTGGTTGTCTCACGCGTCCTGCCATTTCGAGAATCTACAGTATAATCTACCAAATTGAAGGAGCGGCGATGCCGCGGCTTTATCTGTAGATGTGAGGGTAACCGCACTAACGAGGTACATGAAGCACTGATCTTTATGCCGAGGCCCGTCGGCTGGTGGGGCTAACGTTTCCCCAGGTTTTCCTTGGAGGGGGTTGGCCCCAAATAAACCACCTTGTATGTATGTCCTTATCAGCTTGTTTGTCCACACCAACGAAATATCGTATTAACTATAGCCCGGTAACTGTAGTGCTGTGATTTGCTTTGATGTCGAGCCTTTCTAATTATATCATCTATCGCATATAACGATTTATTTCGCGGCGGATTTATGGTTCATTATGTATCGCAGAAGGATTTACTATTTACTCGAAAGAATATGATTTAAACTGGTATTTGTATTCCCCATACTCCTGTCATAGCCTCGGCTTCAAATCCTACATACGCATCTTTCTATGCCATAGAAAACCCCAACTTTTACGATACATGGACAAACCCACGTTTCTTTTCTCCCTTATTTTCTGTCTCTTCCCAGGTTTCTTCATCGACGTAGTCTGTGACGCCATGTTCTTGGATTTGGGTCCCAACGATTCGGAGCGCGGCAAGGTTGTAACCCATCTGGTCCTTTTGTCTTTGTAATGATCTCCTCAGGTTATTTCGGACTCCATCGAGGACGACTTTCATCGACTTGCTCGCAACAAGTTGCTTGTGGTGGATCTTCAGCACGGAGAATAATATGCGGCAGGTCAACGGAATGTTCATCGATCTTTCCGCGAAGATGTTTAAAAAGGTGAAGAGAAGTGGTAGAATCGAGAAAGGAAGGACGAGTAGGGCATCTTGAAGAGCAGCAGCCTTAATACGTTGTAGGACAGTCATGACATGCTGCTCGGCGCTGATGTTGCCAAGAGCCATGTAAAGGGGGTTCCTTGGCGGCGGAGCTGTGTTTGGGTTGGCTGCCTTTTCCACCTTATATTCTTCCATCAGTTCATGGTCTGCGATGCCCAGTTCTAGAGCCTCGACAATCTTTTCTCCGGCCATGAGTGTCTCGATAGTTTGCTTGCCCGCATCGCCAGCCTCGTCATCTCCCTCCCCATCCTTCTCTAGCGAGGTGGTCAGGGTGCTCTCATACAATTCCTCTAGTTCCTTCTCCTTTTCTTCCTCGAGGAAGATTTGCTCATCGGTCTGCTCCCAGACGCGGATGCTCTTGTCGTGACTCGCACTAACAAGGAACGACCCGGTTCTGCTAACAGCTAGTGCCCAAATCTCCCCGTGATGTCCATCCAGTCTCTGAATCTGCTCAAATTTATCACCATCCCAATACTTGATCATCTTATCTTTGCTGCTGCTGAAGAAGTGATGCCCATTTCCATCCTGGTTGTGCGGAACGAATGCCACCTGTAAAATACTGTCTTGGTGGGCAAAGAAGGCCTTGTGGCAGTCACCAAAATCTAGACCCCATAGTCGAACATTTTTGTCGGCAGAGCAAGTTACAATAAGCTTGCTATCGAAGGAGATATCCATATTCAAAACAGGTAGTTTGTGGCCGTATAGGTTTAGGAAGAGCTTGAGGGAGTCGTTGAAGAACACCTTGACTGTGTTATCAAGGAGCGCAACAGCCAAGAGGCGAGAATCTGGCGAGAATTTGAGACTGAGTACATCATCGGCGACCTTGAGGGTTCGCGTGTGCGCCAACTGCAGCTTAGGTGTCGTGCGCTTTGTTCCGGGGATTTCTTCTTGGACGATTTCGAAGTTCCAGAATTTTGCAGACTTGTCTGCGCTACCAGACACGACGGACCTTCCGTCTGGATGTACCTGAAGTGTCCAAATGGCTCCCTCGTGTGCCTTGACTGTATCAATTAGTACTGCAGATGCAACATCAAACAGCTCTAGCTCGCCGGCCTTTGTCCCCACCACCACAATCTTGTCACCTGGTAAGAACGAGCAACATAAAGCGTAGCCGCACTCAAAAGTTCGAATACAACTCCTGGTCTTGACGTTCCAAATCTTCAGACTCCCATTTGAAGCCGAAGCTAGCATCCTGTCGTCGGAGCTCAGGGCCAAAGCCCTGATATCAACTCGGTGGCCAGGCTGGTCGACTGAGAATGCCCTCGTATAATCAGGCATTCCTTCGGCCTGAGCCTTCTTCTCCTTTGTTGGTATCTTGTAAATCTCAAGTTGGTTGTTTGTTGTCGACACGAGCAGCTCAACACTTTTTGAGGACTTGCCGGATATCCAGTCGGCAGATTTAACTCGACCACCAGTTCTAACGATGACATATGGCACAAAGACCTCTGAGATATCAGCACTTGACACATCGTCGGCCTTGTCGTCGTTTTCTTCGCTGGCTTTGCCCGCCGCCACAAGTTTTTCGCGCCTCCTCTTACGTTTCCTAGCAAGACTCTTCTTAACTTCTTCGGGTGACTTAATTCTCCATATTTCTACGGCCTTTTCGGAGCCATGGACAGCAAAGAAATCTTGCTTTGGGTGGAAGCTGACTTCCAGTGCTTTGTCTTTCCCTTGTCTATGCAAAAGTCCTCGTGAAGTAAGATAGTGGCGGTCGAGAGGCCTGTCAACACTTTTTGTGAGTGCATATAGCCCATTGGTGTCGATCGACCATACTTTTATCTCTCCATCATTCCCAGCGGTTATGCAGCCACTGCCGTCAGGCGAGATCCCAAGCGCCCAGCATTCTCCGTTCGACTGAGCGACATGTGTCTCGATGCAGTGTTGCAAGCTGATATCCCAGATTTTCACAAGAGAGTCTTTGCCGGTCGTAAGAAGGAAACCCTCCGATGTGCTATCTTCGGTATCAACGGCCATCTCATCCTCCTCCGTAGTTACTGGTGCACTCGGCTGCAGAAATTCCAATCCAGTAATTTGGTCCTTGTGGCCTCTCAGTTTGAACAGCCCGACCTCTGCGATCAAATCCCAGACGATCACATCTGTATCCCTGGATCCACTTGCCAGCCTCACGCCGGACTTGTCAAAAGCAAGCTTTGTGATTGCTGACTTATGCCCATTGAAACTGACAATAACCGTGGCAATTTTGGAATCCCATATCCTGATGCTGCCATCCTCGTAACCAACAGCAAAAATGTCGCGATCCGTCTTACTTTGTGCAATTACAGTCACCTGTGCTTTGCAGTCACTGGCTTTCCAGCGGCCCAGAAGTTCTCCCTTTTTCACATCCCAGCATAACACTTCTTCGTTTGCTGCGACAACAGCTCGACCAGCCCCAGTGTTCCGGGCACTGTTTGACGAATTGTCGCCGAGAGTCCAGACTGCGTTCGCATGGCTTGAAGTAATGAGCCCGAAGGTCCTCGCATGCTCATATTTCCTAAAAGGGTCAGCATGGCCTCAGAACCAATCTCTGGGAAATTTTCTCTTACAAGTATGATTTGACCATATTTTCTGCTCGGCGCAAAAGATATTGGTCTTCTTCCAGAATTATTTTTGCGGCTTTTCGATTTCTTTATCGTTATCAGTACCTTGTTACAACCTGAGGCAACAACCACCCGCAATCAGCCAGCCATCGATTGCGGGGCCCACATTCGTCACCACCAAACTCACTACAGCTCGACGTATCAGTACGTCCAAGGTTACGAGCATAACGATTCTCCAGTCGGTTCCTTGGGCCTCAGTCAAGATGCTTCTCCTAGACTATCAGAATGTATATATACAATCTGTGCTCACTGAGCGCTTCTCAGGGTATGGTGGCAGCTACGGCCCTCCCAACCACTGCACAGGCTAACTGTCAGACAGTGCCCCTCCAGCTTCTATCGACCAGACAGTTTCGGACTTCGATGGAGTTACTTTCCATGTCTCTACACCCGAATCAAAGTCCAAAATTTTAGTATCTCTCCAGATTAAGTGCTACGATGAGCTTGTCAAATACGGCGCAACGAAGATCCTGGAACGAGAGTATGGTTCTTACGTCGTTGAACCGGAGAATGGATACGACTTTTCAGTCCAGGTGGATTTGGACAACCTGCCGGAAGATCAGGGTTTGAACAATGCCCAAATAACGACAAAGATTTGAAGCTGACAACTCAATTGACAGGTGAACGGGATGCACTGATTCGAAGCATTTCCTTACTAAAGCGCAATGCCGTGGCTGCACCATTCGAGCAGGCTTTCGAGGAACATCACGCCCTCCATGAGGAAGCATCTAAATTTACATCCGAAGAAGCTCCACAAGGCGTACGAGAGGGTGGTCAGGTTAAAGCTATCCACTACCGTGAGGAGGAGGCTATTTATATCAAAGCCAGCCACGACAGAGTCACTGTCATTTTCAGCACTGTATTCAGGGAAGAGACGGACAGAGTGTTTGGCAAGGTCTTCATACAGGAGTTTGTTGACGCGAGACGAAGAGCGATACAGAATGCCCCGCAAGTACTGTACAGGACGGACCCCCCTCTCGAGCTTCAAGGTGTTCCTGGAGTAAAAGACTCGGGTACGGGTGAGATTGGCTACGTTACGTTTGGTATGTATATCGCCGTTCTACTTATACTATTAAATCTAACTATCCAAGTTCTTTTCCCCAGGCATCTTACGAAACAGCGACGAGACGAGGTTATATCACACATCCAAACCTTCCGTGACTACTTCCACTACCACATTAAAGCTTCCAAGGTATGAAGGCGGCACTAAGAAGTTCCGTTGATTCCTATGTACTGATTTCTCTAGGCATATATCCATTCGAGAATGCGTAGACGGACGGCCGACTTTCTCCAGGTATTACGACGGGCACGTCCAGAGAATGAAGAGAAGGAGCGCAAGACTGCGAGTGGCCGGACATTCAAAGTGCAGGGGAACTGAGCGCATCGTGGGGTATGAACCGTCCTTTTTAAAGGCTAGAAATCAAACAATATCCATTTTTCAATCAATTGCCCCTTCCTGTAGATGATTGAGACCAAGGTAGAATGGTTGGCTGGGCGATAGAAACTCGGGAGAGAAACACTAGGTTATTTAAGTTTGATTCGAACATAAACATAAAAAAATGAGATATAGTGCAAGTTTGTGATAACGAGTAGTATGAAACCGTAGCTATATCTTAACGTTCTTTACGTTGAGTTTATATCTTGTAGGGTCACGGAGAAGACGCCAAGGACAACTAGCTTGGAACCCCGCCAAAACCTCCTTTAGCCGTCGCGAGGATATATCCACACAAGCTTCTGTTGGACTTACAGCTAACTATTCACCGCAATGCGATGGCCGCCCTGGTCTTCGGACGCTGGAAACGAAGATAGCAACAAGAAGAAGCAGGTCGCCTGGGCTGATAGTCTCAATGCCACCAACTGGGCTCACTATGCAAACCCGGAAGCGGTGGTTCCGACCGTCCTATTGACGGCTACAATCCTGTTGAGCGTTCGCGTCTATCGACTATACCTACGGCGCATCCCCGAGGCGACTCATGTACAACCCGGATTCTTCAGGAAGAGGAGTCTGTTCGGGACCGTGACGAGGGTCGGAGATGGCGATAACTTTCACCTGTACCATACACCTGGAGGTAGATTTACAGGTTGGGGCTGGCTGCGAAAGGTTCCGGAGAAGGCAGCTGATTTGAGGAAACACACAGTAGGGATACTACACGCGTTTGGCCTAATGTTATTAACAGATTGTAGATTGCTGTTCGCATTGCCGGTATCGACGCGCCCGAGGCGGCTCATTTCGGCAAAACAGCACAACCATACTCTGGAGAAGCTCTTGTCTGGCTCAGGTCATATATATTGGGTCGGAGGGTACGAGCCCACATCTATAAACGCGATCAGTACGATCGTCTGGTAGCCACGGTCTATGTCCGAAATGGCATCCTCCGTCGCGACGTTGGACAGGAGATGTTAAAAGCAGGGTTCGCGACGGTATACGAGGCTAAATCTGGCGCGGAGTTTGGAAATAAAGAGGATAAATACAGGAGCATAGAGTCCTGGGCGAAATCCAAAAAGAAGGGCATGTGGGCTGGGTCGCAGAAGGATTATGAGAGTCCAAGAGATTATAAAACCAGAACAGGGGGAACCGAAGAACCAAAGTCCAAGCAAAAGAAGCCTGTTGTTAAGAGCATCTTGTCAAGCATATTTGGATCCGGGAAATGAATTTAGTGGTTGGAAAAATCACTATATCCTGTTCCGAAAAGGTCAACTTTCAGCGTCTTAGCCACAACAAGCAGGAAAGGGAGATGTTCGGTCATTGGGGGAGACACTCCCCAGGATTGTATATGGCACCGAATAATCAGGCAAACCATCTCAGCCGGACGCGGTATCTCAAAGACCTGCCCTACTGCCAGCACCACGATCAGCTTTACGTTGGAAGAAGACCGTCTGTCAACAATCGCACGGTACTTAGTCCCTCGCGGGACATATTTTTCCCCTTACATGAAGTGTAATCAGAGCCATTGGATAGTGTTAAAACTCCCAAAAGTGCACTCGTAAAGTCGAAGCCGCAAGTGGCTCACTGAAGTTGAGATAAATGCTGTATGGAAATTATATAACGATCCCAATATTAATAATATGTATTCTAATCTGTGCGTTTTTAACCTTTGCAACCTTTCACATGTTGAGCTCTATAAACTATTGTTAATTTAGAGTTTTAGTGTTCATGTGTTCCATAAACTTGAACACATGAGGCAATAATGAAACTTGGGAGGCCCCCCCTGGAATGCCCCGGTCGCCCCTTTCTGTTTGATTTGAAATTAGACGGCTTCTATTTTCAAAAATGGATCAAGTTCTGTTCCGTTCGCAGGAAACAGAGAGTTTTTATTTCTAGGGAAATGGGAGAAGGGGACCAGACCCTTAAGTTGCCCTGTATCTTTGGTAGCTGGACCCCTTAGCTTCAAGAATAAATGTACTGGCGAAATGAGGCTTGAAGTATGAGCGGCAGCAATTGTTGAAGTCAAATGTAGATAATGCCCTATAAACGCAGCAATAGATCGTGAATATTAGACCACAATCTTGTAACTGTCCCCAGCCCGCCCGAGCTTGTTGTCAGACATGAAGTTCCCAACCTTCTCGTATAGTTGACGTTGCAAAACACCCGGCCACCCAATCACTGAATAAGCGAAATCGCGACCTCAGTCAGATCCTTTCCAACTTCACCTCCTAATTAACCTCTCCACGTCACTCACCAACACCACGCTCATTCACAGAAGCACAGCAGGCGGTTTACGAAAGATCCCGAAGGAGTTATAATCTTTTGAGGCCCACTGGAGGATACACAGATGGATTGATGCCCGTGTTTACTCCAGTTCCAACCTCGAAAGGATCCCGACCCACCGTACCGAATTTCGACATCAAGTCCCTGATCGAGGGCGCCACTATATATTTCCCATAAGAGCCCACGCTCTTGGCTCTAGCGATGAAGCTTCCATCGTTAGTGAGTCGAGGAGCTGGGGAGCAGCTTCGTTTGTCGCAATTGTGCTTCGCCTTGGCCTCGTTCTCTCAACTATCTCAAGCGATTACGTTCAACCCCATACCATCGCCGAACCTCGACCTCTCGCAGTTCGGCCGAGTCGGTATAGCTGGCGACTTTGATGGCATTTCATTGTACCAATACGAAGGGCAGAGTGAGCTTGGGTCTTCGTCGAATGGCGCCGAATCAGTTCTAGCTCGTTTCCCGGATGGAGGATTCGCATCGGTTGCATCTTCAGATGCTAGCATCCAGTCCATGTGCCCTCTTATCTCGAAGGATGGTAGCGTATCGAACGTGGTAGTGGCAGGCAATTTCACCAGCTTAGGGGGTGTGGAATCCCAAGGAATTGCGCTGTTCAACCCTAATACTTCAACGGTCACACCAGTTCCCGGACTTTCAGGCCAAGTTTCGGCATTATACTGCGATGAATCCAGCAAAACAGTGTACATTGGAGGAAAGTTCAAAGCGGCCAACTCGACGAACGCTGCCTCACTGAACAGCACCCACGGCTTGACAGATCTTCCTTTCCTTGGATTCAATGGCCCTGTTACCTCCATCACGAAGTCCTCCGCCGGCAAAATCATATTTGGGGGTTCTTTCACTGGACTTGGAAACGCCACTGTTATTAGCGACCCAGACCAGCAGATCATCAACATAGCTAAAGCTACGATTACGTCTGGACCTGCGACGACAACCGCTGACTTTGCTGACCCCAAGAACATTGTCTGCAAAGATAGTGGTGCGGATGGCCCTGGCAACACATGGCTCCTTGCAGACAACTCGCCCGGATTCTGGAGGGCTGATTTTGGATTTGGATTCCAGCCCACGAAACTGCGACTATGGAATACGCATCAAGATGGAAGGGGAACGAAGACATGGCGGTATACTGCTATGCCAATCAACGGCATCATGAACTTCACCTACGTTGATCCTGCGACAGGCGCCAACTCGTCTTGTAGTTCGGAATGCCCGTTGTCAAATGATCCCAATGTTCCCTTCCAGGATTTCTTTTTTGTCAATGTTATCGGCATGAATACGTTCCAGATTGATATATCCGACTGGTTTGGAAGTGGCGGCGGACTTACGGGCGTCAAGCTCTTCGAAGACGACATCTACTCCTATGCCATTAACGATTTCAATGAACCCGATTGCGCCGTCTCCTCGTCCACAGCCTCGAAGGCAACTGTCGCTGGGCCTTGGGAAGTTACTCCTTCTCGCCAAAGCGTGTCGAACTATCTTACTCTGAAGATTGATGGATCAAAAGCTTCCTCGGACTCTGAATCTGTGGTTTTCTTCCCTCACATCAAAGAATCCGGAAACTACTCGGTCAATATTTATACGCCAGGTTGCATTCAGGACGACAGTTGTGCCTCCCGTGGGCAAGTTCGCGTCACTGGTACTATGAGCGCTGGTTCGACCGAGCCCGCCTTCCAGACAGATGTCTTTCAGACCAACAACTTCGACAAGTACGATCAGATATACATTGGCTTTATCGACGCAGGTAGCGACGCATTCCGACCTTCCATCAAACTTGCTCCGAGTTCTGGACAGAGTGGGCAGGTGACAGCTGTGGCAAATAGAGTCGGGTTTACTCTCCTTGACTCAGCCGGCGGATTGAATAGCCTATTTGAATTCGACCCCACCAAGAAGTCTATTGATGGGAGCTCATTTGCAGCGTCGGCAATTGATAAAGCTGGTAGCGCACTGAGCCCGGGCGCAGACATCAAAGCTCTCGCCACTTCCGACGATATCACCATTGCAGCAGGAAACTACAGCGCTGAGGGAATGAACAACATCTTTGGCGTCAACAAGACCAGCTCGTTCAGTCTAACGGGTGATGGCCTTAATGGTGTGGTATATACCATGTTCGTCAACGGTAGCATCGTGTACATTGGTGGAGAATTCGACAACACAAGCAAAGCCAACACGAAGGGACTGAATCATGTAGCAGCCTACGACGTATCCAAAAAGACATGGAACACCTTGGGCGCCGGCGTCAACGGACGGGTTTCGGATATTGTTCCGTTTGCTGTTAACTTCACTAATGGAGCACTTGAAACAGTCATTTCTCTCACAGGAAACTTCGATGAAATCAATGCCTTCGGCGCCAACGAGTCTATTCCAGTTTCCGGGTTTGCAATCTGGGTTCCTTCGCGAGGCAACTGGCTTCAAAATCTCAAGGCGACGCAGATGTCGTTCGATGGCCAGTTGACGACAGCTGTTGACCTTCCAAATGGCGGCGGCTCGTTGTTTTCGGGCTCGCTATCTTCCTCGCAGGTTGGCGCCCACGGTGCTGCTGCTTTAACCGATGGAGATATCAGTAGCTTTCCCGTGGATATTCAAGCACAATCTCAGTCATCAAGCTCCATTTCCAAGAGAGCGACTTCAAGCAACTACACGCTTCCGGGCGTTGTCACCGGGCATTTCTACGAAGCGGACGGAATCAATGTGACGATCTTTGGAGGACACTTCGAAGCTAAGGCTACAGATGGTTCTACGATAAACAATCTGCTCATTCTTGACGGGGAAAAATCCGATACTGTAACTGGACTTTCTCAACTCAAGAATGAGTCTACAGTTATGGCTCTTGCAACCATTGACGACATCTTGTGGGTTGGCGGAGCCCTCACGGGCACTGTAAACGGAGCTAGCATCAACGGACTCCTGAGTTACAATCTGAAGACGGCAACTACACCCACCCAGCCTCCAGCGCTTGCTGGTGAAGAAGTGGTCGTCTCTTCCATCAGCATCAGAGAAAGCACAGGAGATGTCTACGTAGCTGGAAGCTTCGACCATGCGGGTTCTCTCGACTGCCCTGGACTTTGCGTCTTTACCGCTGCCGCTTCTCAGTGGAATCGTCCAGGCACTATCTCCGGGAGGGTGAACACGTTGGCATGGCAAACCGCCGACTCTCTCATCGTTGGTGGAGCGCTTGAAGTCGCCGGGAACAAGACTGCATTGGCTACATACGACGCAAAATCTCAGGTCTGGGCTGAGTTTGATGGTGGTGCCGCGATTCCAGGGGCCGTTACTGCATTTACGCCAGCGTCCAAGGATGCTACGCAGTTTTGGGTTTCAGGGGTTGCAAATAACGGCTCAGCCTTCTTGATGAAGTATGATGGCTCGAAGTGGAGTTCTATTGGCTACACGCTGGGAGCAAAGTCAGAAATTCGCGGCATTCAAATCCTTCCGTTGTCAGAAGATCACACATCTACAGATCTCGTCCCATCCAACCACGCCCTATTACTGACCGGATCCCTCAACCTGCCATCCTTCGGCAACGCTTCCGCCGTTCTTTTCAACGGGACCGCCTTCCAACCATACGCTCTAACCAGCACATCCGACAAACGATCCGGAAGCATCTCCAAGATCTTCTCGCAGCAGCAAAACGTCTTCGAGGATGGGAAGAGCCACCTCGCACTCGGCCTCATCGTCCTGATCGGCCTCGCTATCGCCCTTGCCCTGATCTTCCTACTGGTCGTCGCTGGCATCGTCGCCGAGCGCCTCCGCCGCAAGCGTGAGGGCTACGTGCCTGCACCGACTAATATGTTCGACAAGACGAGCCAGATGAGCCGTCTGCCCCCGGAGCAGATCTTTGGGACGCTCGGGAAGAATCGCGGTTCAGTCGCGCCGGCGATATGAGAAATACAGACAGACAGAAGAAGATGCGATTTTTATGAAAGCGAGGCGTTTTTGCAATGGGTTTTTTTTACACGGCGTTCAGGATAGGATGGTTACCTTGCGAGCGATTGTTTCGATATCGTCTCTCTCTCCCGACTGATTTAGGAGATACCCCACGCAACCTGCACCGGAGAGTTTGACAGCGACAACCCGACTACCTTCAGCGGCTGGTATATTACATGCTACGGATGTGTACCACTGCGGTCTTGCGATATGTCCAGGGGGTCGCGCGGCACCGGATACCTCTAATGATCTGATTTATATTTCCTTTGTTCATTTTTCTCAGTTTTCTCAAGCTACACTACCACACTCTCGATCACATTTTTTTGTTCTTTTTTGCCAGGGGAGATATGTATCATAGGGAACCAGACCGCAAGTCTCGGAGGAGATGCGTCTGAGTAGGGGAGAAGGGGCGAAGTGCAGGATAGGGGGCACGGCACGGACTGGGATTCTAATGGGTGATAGTGTAGATGAAATTTTCCTCACAGAGACGGGAAGGGAGGCAAACAAATCTCTTCAGAGACAGGGGCGGGGGACAGGATGAGGGGGGGGATGAAGATAAGAGCCCAGCCAAAAAAAATTCCTTCAGAATGAGACATACAATGCCATCATCCCCGGACTACGTGACAATGCATGCCTTCTGACTTGTAAAGCGAGCGAGTAAGAGGTGACTGACACGACCACTCCCCCAGCCTAGCCCCGACGAGAATCCGATAGATGCGAATTAAGGCGATAGATGCGAATAAGGGGGGGGGAGTATTGGTATTGGCATTGGTATGGTATGGCAACGCATGTCTCACCAGAATCCGAATATCGATATGCGCGCATGCGGAGAATGTCTGAGATGTATGTAGGAGCTTGTGAGGTCTGCACGGGACCACAGGCGTCGGGATGTGTGGCTAACCGTTGTGCAAGCACGCCTGCACGCATGTATGTGCACTGATGGGGCGGGAAGGGGGAGGGGAGGGGGGGG
>JPKC01002013.1:0-15599 GCA_000750925.1 Pseudogymnoascus sp. VKM F-4518 (FW-2643) | reverse complement strand
CCCTCCCCCACCACTCGCCCTCCTATCCGTCGTCGCCGCGCCGAACAAGTCCGGGACCTTAGCCGACCGCACGTCTGTCGTGAAGGTGAGTAGGTCGGAGATGGCCGCCGACGCGGCGCTGCGCGGGCCGGACCCGAGCATGCCCCGGAAAACGCAGGTTCGCGCGCGGGGGGTGTAAGGGGGGTTCAGGGAGGGGGCGTGGTGGAGGGTGCTGAGGGTGAAGGTTGGTGGGCTGAGGTGGGTGAGGTGGGTGTGGAAGAGGGAGGCCCAGGGGGCGGGGGAGGACATGGTGAGATTGCGGAGGGGAGGAATGGTTATGGTTTGGGATTGTCGTGTGCGTTGTTGGACTGTTGGATGTTGGATGTTGGATTGTTGGTTCTTGGCCGTTGGCCGTAGGCCGTAGGTTGCTAGGGTTGGTAGTTTTGATTTGGGAGGTTTTTTGGATTGGGTTTGGATTGGGTAGTTCAATGGCTAGATTCGAGGCCCTGAAATGGTAGACTGTTGATTTGAAAGCGTTGGATGTGTGTAATTGGTAAATATTCAGCTAGATGTGAGGTCAGAAGTGTAGTCCTATCGTTGACTGTGGAGTGTGGTGTTTGATGATGCAAACTTACGATCTGAGGTTAAAGTTGCGCTGACGCGCCAGTGACCCCGCCATTCCCCGCATTCTGTCGTCGACGGATACGCCGGCGATCGGCACCCACAGTACGACAAATGGAACCCATAAGGGAATTAATTCCTCGTGAAGGGAGCTGACTCTCTAAAAGCGGGATGAAGCTCGATCTTATAGGGAATCATGGCTCTCTTAATATGTGATTGGTCGTTTGTAGCCACAAGCTAGGCAGTACTGGTAGGGTAGTTCTGGTCGCACTTAAAACCAGGTCTACATCCATAAATCAACGTCTCTCTCTCCAGTCTATTTCATTTTCAAGAAATTTCGAAAGCAATATTACTGTACAATATGATTTCGGACCGGTTCACAGTCAGTACAACACAGTCTTGTTGCCAACATTCGCCGAGCAGACCCCGATCAGCCATGATGTATAAGACCAAAGTAGGCGATAAGGTTATCTTATCGGTTATGGACCCATCCCCAAGCCCTGCCTGCCGCTTCCCGGCTCCAAACTCCTTACTAAGACAACTCAATGAGCAACTTCTGATTACCACGCAACTCGAATTGAGCCGCGCGATTACGAACCCATAGCGCCCCAGGAGGGATACCAGCCTTGCTCTTATGTTTTCTGCTGCTCGGATTCGATATTTTGCCTCTGATTCACCGATGTGGTTATCTACAAGCGCCCTGACGACCCACACCCTACAGTAGTAACGCAATAGCGTGTTCTGACAGCCGCATCCCCCACTCGAAATGGGAGATCGCGAGATCCTTGAGGTGACCCGGCGCGAATCACCTTTAAATATGGACAATGGTTCTAGTGAGCCCCGGAAGTCGCCGCCACACGCGCCGGCGAAGAAGAAGTCCCGGTCGAGTCGTGACGCCGCTGCCATCAAGCGACGATGCGTGAGCACCGCTTGCATTGCCTGTCGCCGGAGAAAGTCAAAGTGCGATGGCAATACGCCGTCGTGCGCTGCCTGCTCGAGCGTATATGGGACCGGTGAGTTACTATCCAGACTTTGGTTTTTCCCACAGATCTCGGCGCTAACTATGCGTCCCACAGAATGCGTGTACGATCCCAACAGCGACCATCGACGCAAGGGGGTGTATAAGGAGAAGGCAGATACGCTCAAGGCGCGCGAATCGACACTGCAGACGATCGTCCAGGCGATACTGAACTCGTCCGAAGACAATGTTTCGGCTCTGGTTCGACAGATACGCACCTGCGACAACCTGGACGATATAGCAGACACCATCTCTCGAAAGGAAAACTCCGATGCAAAGGCGGAAGAGGAGGATGATGATGATTACATGATTGGAGCATACTCGCAAACCGTCGCTCCGACGTTTGAAAACGAACTTTCGGGGAAAATGGGCGAACTGAGGATCGAGAATGGGTCGGTGCGATTCATTGGCGGCACGTCGAACTTGATATATCTCACTCCAGAGGATGATGAAAAGGATGGCTCCGATGAGTTAAAGCAACAAGATGCGCCGCTATTAAGCTGGACAACGGTTACGGCAGACGCTGAGCTTATACTACACTTGCTAAACATGTACCTGAGCTGGCACTACCCATACTTCACGACATTATCCAAGAGCCTCTTCTTACGAGACTTTCTCCTGGGCAAACCGCCCGGGAATCCCAAGCGGACACTGTACTGCTCGTCATTGCTGGTCAATGCAATGTTGGCACTGGGATGTCATTTCACGAATTCGCCAGCGGGCTGTGCGGATCCGGAGGACCCCACTACAAAAGGGGATGCATTCTTCCAAGAAGCCAAGCGCTTATTTGTTGAGAATGATGAATATGAGAAGCCACGATTAACGACTGTACAAGCCTTAGCATTAATGTCGCTCAGAGAAGCCGGGTGCGGGCGCGAAGCTAAAGGCTGGGTATATAGCGGAATGAGCTTCCGCATGGCGTTGGATATGGGTCTCAATCTGGATTCTGGCGGAATGGCTAGCAACAAGGAGCCAATGGATGAGAAAGAAATCGATGCACGAAGAGTAACATTCTGGGGCTGCTATTTGTTCGACAAATGCTGGTCCAACTACCTAGGACGCATGCCCCAGCTTCCAACATCTAATATAACTGTTCCAAAATATGACGTCTTCCCAGATGAGGACAGCGACACTTGGTCGCCATATACCGATACAGGAGTTAGTCAGTTACATTCGCAGCCGTCGCGCACAAGGGCAGTTGCGTTGCAAATATCGGCATTGTGCGAGATCAGTAGCGACCTACTAATATTTTTCTATCATCCCCAGACGCTGGAGCGGTCTATGGGGAAGCAGACCGAGCTGAAGAAGTTGAGTGAGCTGCACACCCGCCTTGAAGCATGGCGCAAGGAGCTACCCAAGGAGTTCGAGTCAAAAGAGGGGCAATTACCCAATGTTTTACTTATGCAGTAAGTCTCTTTGATCCTATCAACTCTCGGTATATACTAACACTCCGCAGCATGTTCTTCCATCTCCTGTACATCCATCTATTCCGCCCATTCCTGAAATACAACCCATCCACCTCTCCTCTTCCCAGTCACGTCTCGCCCCGTAAATTCTGTACTTCCGCTGCCTCCGCCATCTCCAAACTCATGCGTCTGTACAAGCGCACCTATGGGCTGCGTCAAATCTGCAACATCGCCGTCTACATCGTCCACTCGGCTTGCACCATCCATCTACTCAACTTACCCGACAAAGCTGCCAAGCGCGATATCATCCATGGTTGCAAGCACCTCGAAGAGATCGCAGAAGACTGGCTATGCGCCCGCCGCACCCTAAGCATCATAAGCGTGCTCGCACGCAAATGGAAGATCGAGCTCCCAGAAGAAGCGCGCGACGTCCTCCTCCGCACCGACGCCAAATACGGCACCTTCTCCCCCACCGATGTCCCCAGCCCGAAATCCGACGCCTCCCAGCACCCGAGCCCATCGAACCTGGGCACACCGCCGGGGTACAGCTCCCCCGAGGCGCTCAAAGAATCCCAGATCGCATCAGTGCCGCCGCCGAACCCTCCAGGCAGCGCGCAGAATAACGTGTACTCGACCTTGGCACCCTTCGTGCCCGTATCGGCCGCAGGGGAAGAGGTAGGCGCTCAGGTCCCCATGTCTCTCGCCGATGACTCTGGGTTGAACATGACAGCGCCGTACCTCCGCAGTGCCACTACAGGGCTCTACAATGTCCTTCCCCCAAATATAAGAAGCAGCTCACGCACTACGCGGCCGGGACAAACGGCGCCGCGGCAGGCAATGGCGGGTCCATCGCAGGCGAGGCAGGTTAGCCCAACGACATTGTTTGGGGGGCAGGGGGCAATGGGTGAGGGCCAGGATTGGTGGCTGCGCGACCAGGTGAGCCTGGCGGCTGGATTTGATAATTGGGAGGAACTAGGGAGTGTGGGTGGTGAGGGGGCCTTCTTCATGGGCGACACGTCGGGGTTGGACGATAGTCCAAGGATGGGGGGGGCGGGCAGCCAGGAGGACTGGTATAATTAGGCTTTAACAAATGGGATATGGGGGAAGGAGGCGTTAGGGGGAAATGGGGGGGGGAGGTTGCCAGTGCTCTGATAGCTTTGCTTGGGGATGGTGGTCCTTTTAAGGGGATTTAATAAGGGAAGACATTATGGTCTGAAAATGGCGGTATATATCACTCTCAACTCTCGTCTTTAGCCTATTACTTCTTAGAAAGTAGTTTTTGGGGCATTGGGTGGGATCTGTTCAAGATAGAAACCCCATCGGTTTGCAGTTATCTGGTCTAGCAGCTGTTTGGTTTTATCTTTTTTAATCCCGAATATTTCCACAAAATGAGGATAAATTTAATATACCCAAAAGAATTATTTACTTCAACCGGCAACAAAGTATCACTCGGAAATGCAGATTTATAGTCTATACCATCGTAGAGTATTGGCATATTACACTATACCGCCCGAGACTCTCCATTCTTATTGATGTATTGTGGCCGTTCTCCAATTATAGAAAGAGGTGGAACGGATACATTCGGTACTCGATATCTCTAAGCATGGCTCAACTTTGCATGGTCCCTCAGAATATCATTCAACCCATCCCGCTTCTTACACTGGTCAAAATGGAAGCTCTTTGCGCACTCCTCTAATTCCTCCTTGCCCATCCCACTGAACTGTTGGGCAAACTTATCCGACAACGTCCGCGACAGGAATGTCTGAAGAACCGCACGCCTGACGTGACGCTCTACATTCCACGGAGTTGGATACTCGTCCTTCGCATCCGGGTTCACTTTCTCAAGCTGCGCCACCAGCGGAGCAATGACTGACTCCATCGAGGCGCTGGGATACGATCCCCACGCATCTAGCTGTGCGTCCACTTTAACCTTGAGTGAAGGGGCGATGGTACGATTCCACTTCGACTCCGGGTCGGTGTAAGTCATACCCTGTAAACCAATGTCCTTGTACAGCCAAATGCTCCATGGGATGGCGTGCTTGTCGTAAATGTGCAGTTGCTCCGCGAGCATGTTGTAGCGCTGCTCATTGATCTGTTTCGCAGCCTCGGCGTCCTTCTCATGGATGCTATAGACGGGCCCGAACTCGCCGTTCCAGCACGGCACGTCGTATTTGGCCATCCACTCCGCCTTGCGGCGGAAGGATCTCTCGAGCTTGGCTTTCTGATCATCCGTGCCTAGGTACGCATCTCCCGAGGGGAAGCCCATGGAGTTGTAGTCGTGGATGCTGTAGGCAGTGTTGGGGAGCTTAGTAGGGCCGGAGACGAGGGGCTCGAAGCCGACAAACTCCATTGCGAATGTATTTCTGTAAATTGTCAGATAGGTCTTTGCGGCTTAAGGAGGAGAGAGTACCCATCAAGCCAGAGGATGTGATCTGGATCAATAACGCGGATGGCCTTCTCCAGGCGCTGGTAGAATGCTGGAAGGCGGACATGCTCTGGGTCACACGGCTCGTTGATCGGGTTGTAACCTGCGACCCAAGGGTTCCCCTTGTATCGCGCGGCAATTATTTCCCATAGCCACACGGTGCGGTCCTGATGGTCTTTGTAGTCCCAGAAAGAGGCCCAGGAGGAGTGATTATCGGAGTGCCAGTCTTGGCTTTGTCCTCCTGGCACCGTGTGCATATCCAGAATTGTGTAGATGCCATGCTTGCCGCACTATTCGATATCAGTCTCACATCCTCAAACATTGCGTATCTATTCTAAATCAAGGAAGCAACTTACGAGATCAATAACACGATCCAAATGCTTGAACCCCTCTTCCTTCAGCACCCTTGGGTTCATATCATCCTCAAAGTGACGGTAGTTGAACGGTAGTCTGAGAGCATTGAGCCCCAAGCTGGCGAAGAAAACGGCATCGGCATCGGTAAAGAAATACTCGAGCCACTTGTCGAAGAAGAACTCGTAGTTCTCCTGCCCCAGTACCTTCTTCATGGCCGCGCGGTGCTCTGATTCATGGCCAGGGTAGCCAGTGATGAAGTTCTCCATGTTCATCCAGCCTCCTAGGGCGGCACCGCGCAAAATCACGGGCTTCCCATCCTCGCCAACGACTTCTGTGCCTTGGGTACGTAGGATGCCAGTTGACATGATTGTGAGATTAGAGGTGCGGCGGAGGTTAAGTTGAAGTGACGATAACTAGCAAGGTCGTTGTGATTCAACACCGAGAAAATAAAAATGTCTCTGCAAAGCTACGAAAGGATATATCCTGAAATTATCTGGAAAATATCAAGGAAAATATAATGACTGGAAACTGACTGTTAAAAGGAACAGCGATCTTACATACGCTGAGAGATACGCCGACATCTACCCCACCACAGCCTTGCCCCGTCTTGACGTCGCTCGAGCAAGGCCTCCTATCAACGATTTACCGGCAGCTCCTTGGGGGGCACTATCCAATGCTATACTCCATCGAGCCTTGACAGATTCAGGCTGAATACAGAGTTGGAGATCCGAAGGCCGCTAGGTGAGGGGAAGGTGCGGGGAGGGTTCTGTAGAAGTATCACTTGACAAACGCTAGCACGGGGAAAACTCCGGCTATACTCTGGGGTATTTGTTTTGATATTTCGGAAACCCAAGTGTAGCTCTGTTCGTTCCGGTAATCGGCGTGCCAATAGCAACGGCGTTACAGCTAACATTCATATTTCTGGAACGATATCTAGCTAACTACATGGAGAAGACGGCGTCCTTAGCTTTGCGAGTGCCATAGATTTCCGAGATTGCCTTAGAACGAACAACGCTCTATCCTCAAATAGTTGCCCACAAGCATTATGCTTACAAGACCAGATAATAGACGCGTTGAAGTATAATGTTAATATATTTGCAGCTAACCATTCTGCTCACTTCAAAGCTATGTAGCTAATTTGCAACCAGCACCAGTTTGCCCTGTTGATGATCCCATCTTTTCCAGCCATTTCCTGCAAGATGGGCTTCGTAAATCCACCTCTATATCAAGCGTATAAAGCTCTTCTGGGAAAATTCTTGCCGCCCAATGCAGCCGATAAAGCCATGATACGTTCGCCGTAAATGCCATCCCGCAGCACCAGCCATAGCCTTGTAATATAACTCCCCTCCCTTCCCATAACACCATTGCCCGTAATATATATACGCAGAAAATAAAATATATTCTCCCATTAACTCCCATAATCATCGTTTTCGTCACTATCCGGACTTCCCCGCTTACTTTTCTTCGCCCGACTCTTGGAATTTGATCGTGCCCCTTTCTTCCGGCCACCGGGTGTTCCGCTGGCCTTGCGCTTTCGTCCCCTCCCGCTACCGCTCGGGGGTTGGGATACTTCGTCGTCATCGCTCGGTGTCCGCAGCCGAGCTTGGGCGGCAACATCCTCTTCCCCTTCGGCAGCGATCTTGAAGTCCTTGTCCACAGTGAGGAGTTCCACAAAATCCTTGCATTGGTCCATCATAGCTTCTCGAGACCCAAGAGAAGACATCAGTCTTGTACTCTCATCCCAGAACTTATCGCCACTTGCAAAAGGTACTTTGGTTGGTGCCCTGTTTAGGTCTTTAACATTGGCCTTTGCCTTACCCTCACGTCGTGAATTCTGACTATTCATCAAGCCATAGAGCCGTCGGAGATGCGTACGTGCTTCCCAGAGACAAGAAAGGACCATGGAGCCAGCAGTTAACTGGCGTAGACGCCCCAAATCTATGGCGCTTTCCGCTGAAGGATCGACCTCTTGTCCTGGTTCGGTTTCAACTTGGCCATTCCCCATGCGCAAGCTGAAAATTTCCGTCTCAATGGCGTGGGCAACATTACTGCCTGTGCCAGTAACAACCTTTTCCATCGCCGAAATAGCTGCAAGAAGCTCATCCACGGTGGCGTATTCAAAGAAGGCCAAGTTTTCAATGACGAATCTAGCAAAGTCGACATGTGTAGGCAAATCCCCGGTTGCATCAAGTTTCGATTGGTCAAAATCAATGCGAGTACATAAACTCTCGTAGAATCTCTTTCTTATCTTGACTTTGCTGATGTTGAGAACGTCTATCAGAAGATGCAGCTTCGCTGTATACTTGGCCGTTGACGGATCACCAGTAGAACTGATTGCTCCACGAGTGTCTTGAACGACATCATGCTGGTATGTGAACGCTGTTTGAACAGCTCTCGTATATTCTTTCTCAAGAATGGTTTCGTGTTTTTCATGAAGCGATCGATGCTCCTGAAATGCTAGCTTCGCAATGATATTGCTTTGCGACGTTTCGAGGGCAACAAATGTCTGCATACACTCCTTAGGGTGATTCAGGCCCTGCCTATTGATGCTTGTGAGAATCTCAGTAGCTAGCAACGCATGGTCATCTTGAGTTGCCAAGGCAATTTGGGTCAAGTACGGCATGAATTTCTGGTAAATATATGTGCTGACTCCATCATGTCGACTTCCGCCCATGACTCCGAGAGTTGCAACCGTCTCAGCGCCTGCCCCAACATTTGGCTCCGCATCTGGATCAGAGCGTTTCTCTTCGGAGAGGAAGAATTCCTTGAATGATCCCATGATAACAGACTCTAGCGACTGGATTTTGTCTTCAAATGCGGCTTGGAAGGCGGTTGAGATAGAAGCAGTATCGTAGTTTTTGGGCCATGATTGGCATACTAGGCCTATTGCATCCAATGCGGCCCTTCTAATTTCAAGGGGTTGAGATGGAGACGCAAATGGTGCGAATGTATCAACCATGAGTTTTGATACTGATGTGCCTTTGAAGTGTGGAAACTTCTGTCGAAAGAGGGCAATCTGGCTGTCCAGGTCGCAGTGCTTCCCGCACATTCCTGTAATGAGGAAAAGCTTGGAGATCTTCCGGACATTGTCATTAGCTTTTGAGTCGGAGAAATCTGTCTTGCCGAGCTTTCTGATGTTCTCAATCGTAGAACATATGAGCCGCGCAAGGTTATCCGTGTTCTTGAGTACTTCGCTTATAATCCGGAGGCAGGCGAAGATGTCGTCAAGCGCAGCTCTATGCATACGAGAAACCGTGGGCATTATGGTCTGGCGAACAGCGATGAGAAACGGAGCGTGCAGCGTCGAAAGCTGAGGGAAAACGTGTCGAAAGATGACAATAACACAGCGGAAAATAGTGATATCAGTCTCTGTTTTAGCATCTGCAATGAAAGGTTGTAGAAGCTGGATCTGATCTGTCGTGAAAAGCTTTGAGTTGGCCTTTGCAAATGTCATGAGAAGCTGCAAAGCATCCTTCGTTTCGAGACGATCGGGGCCGCCTAATCCAGCATCGCCAATTATTGTTTCAAACATCGTAGCTACAAATGTCTTGCAGACTTTGAAGTTTGCAGCTGCGTTCTTTGAAGTGTTCGACAGAGAGCTCTGCAGCACCCTGTCAAGGACGCCAGCTATATCAGAACTGCGCTGTATAGTTTTAACCATTAACGTTACATGGTCAGTGATTGCCAGTCGACGTTGAACGGCAACATCTGCCGATGGATCTTGCCCATAAAAAGGTGACAGCCATACTTCTTCAATAACTTGGCGAGCCAATTCTTGCACGCCTTCATCTAAATCCTTCGCTCTATGAAGCAGTGCATCTGCAATAAGGCTTCTAATATCCCTGTCGGTGTTCCGAAGGTATATATCCTTGATAAGTTTGATCGCACGCTTTCTTACTCCAGCATTGCTGTCGATCACCGCCCTAAGGATTGCAGGCAATGTTTCCTTTTCGAGAGCAGGCCTGAGACCGATGCACTTGGCAATAAGACCTAAAGCTGAGTCTCGGACCTGCACCGAAGTATCCATCAAGCAATTCAGGATGAGTCGGATGACTGTTTCGCCTCGGTCAAGAATTGCTGGATCTGTCTCAAGGACTTGATTGACACTCTTTAAGCTCTTGCTTCGGACAATGGCTTGGTCGCTACTCATGGACTTGAGAAGAATCATCAGAACGCGTTCAGATGCTTTGCAGAATGGCGAGTTAAGTAGAGTCAAGGAATATGCGAGTTTTGCTTGTGCTTCTCCAATACGAGGAGCACTGTACTCCGTAGACAGCCATCTCTTGTCGTTAATCATCATGCGAAGCCGATACGCAATTCGTCCATAGTTTCGCTCGAGCTCGTTCCGATCTCGATCATCATCTATTGGAGCATCGTAACTTGCGCAAATTTGGGATGCCCAATCGGCGGTGTAGTACCCAACAGCGCTTTCAAGGATGCTGTCTGTGCCATATCGATCATCAAGGTATTGGAGAGAGATGCAGTATGGGCCATCCCAATCAACAAGATCCTGAGCGTGAAGCTTGTCTTCAAAAAAGGAGCCCAAGAGATGCAAGAGCAGGCCGTCAACATCATCTGAGCCTTGAGTATCGAGCGACTCGGTCAACTTTCGAACGTCGAACGCTAGCTTTGATATGGCTGCACCCATCTCGCCAAGCAAATCTAACGCCATGTTTTTGGCGCCAGGTGGCGTTTTATCGGCCTCTGCAAGATTCACCATATTAATGAGAAATATGCGTAAAAGTAATTCTGCTGCTGGCCAGTCCATCGAGTTTAGGCAAGTGATAAAGTCCTGGACAAAGAGATCGAGTAGGTTACGGTACGGTGCATCCCCAGTCTTGGTGGACGTCATTGCCCGCTGCACAATGAAATTTACCACATAGGAGGCACTAGCCTTGGCCGTTCTCAGGAGTGGTTGTACTGTTTTTTGAAGCTCCTGGACTGCTGTTGAGGATTGCCGAGCCGCACGTGGTTCCGTATCGTAGATTGCAGGGAGAGGCCCATTTCCAATAAGGATCTGGAAGCCCGGCTCGTCGGCCTCGCCATCAGCATCTTCATCTTCTTCATCCTGCGCTTCGTTTTTTCGTGAAGATGCATTTGATTTGTTTGCACTTGTCTGGATCAAGCGCATCATGAGAGCCGACACCAGTTGGATGCTGCCTCCACTAGCCAGCTTGAACTGTCTCGCACTTTGCTTCGCCACTGGAAGCTTCTCCAATGACGTGAGAATCTCGTCAAAAATGCCCTGCCGTTGCTCCGTGTAGCTCGAAAAAATCTGTGCCAGAGTGTCCATCGCTACAACGCGGAGATTATCGAATTTTGCTACCCCTAGAACCGAGTCTTTCTCGCTGTGGGCGTTTTCAACAAAAATCAATCGCGACACAGTATACTCTAGAGTATTTATGACGGTCTCGGAGAGTTCAATACTGGAGACGAGATCCCTCAACAGGCTCAGTACCCGCACGCATTGTAAAACAACATCCCTAATGGTTTTCTTGTGTGTCGAAAGAAGCTTAAAGACGGAAGATTGAGATCCAGCGTCGCGGAGTTCCACAATTGGAACGACGCACGAGTCCAACACGTTATTCAAGGCGTGGACCGATGCTTGAATGACTTCTTCGGAGTAGAGTTGCTTTTCTTCGCGGCCACCAGTCATGATCCGGAGCGAGGCCCTCGCAGATTTTAGCCCGATATCAGCCACAGCAAGATTTTCCAAGAACGTCTCCATATCCGATTGTTCCCAGGTATCGTCAAATCTCAAATTAACAACACCGGTCGCTCTTATAGCCCCGTCGCAAAGCTTTTGGAGCCTTGTAAGATCGCCGACGGGTACCTGGGAAAGTATGCCCAAGGAAATAATCTTCTGAAGCAAAATGTGGACCTTGGACAAAGCAGGGGACGTAAGGCTCGTAATATTATCTTCTCCGATCTTTTCGCATAAGCCATGGTCGGTCGGATTTCCTTCGGATTCAAAAACGTTATGTAGGTGATCTTGCAGCTCACGAAACGCGGCATCAGCTTGCTCGCGCTGATCGGGTCCTTCTAAGACATCGTCCACAGACAATTTGCGTTTTCTTGCCCGGTCCGTGGGTGACGGCATGATTTCGGTATAATCTGCGTACTCACTATCGTAATATGATTGGGGAAGATCGGGTGCCGTAAAAGATGGCCTGGTGCGAGCCATCTCGCTGGGTTCTCTAGGAGGAGTTATGATTCGTGGATTCTGGGTTTGCATCGAGTGTGGCGCGGCGGCCTCTATCTGTGCATTTCTAACGGGGGCATGATTGCTATGCTCCGGTTTAGGTTGATGGTGGGGCTGAGTATCCTTGCTCTGCGGATGTTTGATAGAGCTTCTCTTCGTGGGTTTTTGTCGGCCAGATAATGTTGGCTTCAATGGCGCATGACCACCATTTCCACTCGCAAACTGGGGTTCAGGAGCATCTGGCATTGATGGTTCAAACCCTATGGTCGTATTGTCAAGCAGCATTTGGGCGAATGTGGACAGTTGGGTAGTCGGGGGCGGATTGTCTGGTTTCGATCTGCCAGCGGTTGGGGCGGTTTTGAACTTGCTGTTTTCTAGTCAGATTATGAATCTGCCAGGTCATATAATATCGGAACTCACAATTGTGTTATGCCCTCTGGCCTGAGAAGTTGCTGCAGGTCACTTAGAGCCTTTCCAAGTCTTTGTGTAGTGCCGTTCGATTCCGAGGTTGGCCCCTCGAGTATAGCAAGCCCTTCTCTGGCAGCATTCTCTTCTGCCGGTGTAGCAAATATAGAAGCTGATGCTCTGTCGCCAATTATAGGTAAAGGGATAATGCCTAAAGGTAATGTGTAAGTGGTGGGAGTTTGACATGGAGAAGATCGGATGAAGTTGTCAAAGGTTGAGGTGCGGGGAGTGCCAAATACCGGTATTAAATGGGACAACAGAGGACATCGGGGAATGGGCAAGAGCCTCTTGCACAGAAAACGGCTTCACGCGTCCCCGACTTGAGCCATATCTTCCTTGTTGCTCCCCGGTCGCCGCGGGACCTGGAGGTCGCGCGTAGCCATTGCGTTCCATTGTGGCGGTTCAGAGAGCATGAGAACGGTGGTGGGTCAGGAGAGATACGGATGGCGCATCGCTGGCGCTATTGGGAAGGCCTTGTCCAGGAGTATTGGCCTTTGTTAAAGCTATGTGATGTATCTGATCGTTCAGCATCCGACGTCAACGTCGCAAGGCAGTTGCGATGGTAGCCCTGCGTCAAATAGGGCTTAGCGCGGTCTATCACCCAACCATGCATCCCAACTTCGATGAAAGCGGCTTACCGCCTTTGCAGAATTATTTTTATGTGCCAGCCTCACGACGACTTTATCGCTACGTCGTAAATTTGACATTTTCAGCACCATATTTCGTATCACGGCTTTGTTTATTGATCAAAATGTCTGCAATTGGGTCTCTCGTTTTCTGTACCGACTGCGGTAATCTTCTAGAGAGCTCAACTGGTGATGCCAATACCCTCTTGACGTGTGCATGCTGTGGCACTGAGAACCGAGGTAAATTGGTCTTTTGCAATTATCCAAAAACTATATACTAATAGCTCAGATACATCATCACAAACAGTTGTAACTCAGACGAAGCCCTCATCGTTTCCCTCGGTGTTGAGGCAGAAGCGATCGGCTGTGCAGACCGTGGAAATGAGCGACAGAGACAACGAGGCCACGGCCATGGAGACTTGCCCGGAGTGTGGCCGAAAGGAAGTGAAGTACCAGTCGCTGCAACTGAGAGGTGCAGACGAAGGCTCTACCAATTTCTATACGTGCGAGTGTGGCTACAAGTAAGTTACGTGTGAAATCAAAGTGAACCTGAAACTAATGTCTCACTCTAGATGGAAAGAGAACAATTGATGTGGAAACTCCGTCTATGCCATTTTATGCTGGATATCTACTCCAGACAAGCCTGGCGCTGTTGCCAGATGCTCGCCCTATAATCGCTATTACATTATTCATGCGGGCGCGGTGCCGGCAGCCTCTGGGATCAAAGCATACTCTGTCTCACCACTCCTCTCAAACTCAGCCATATCCAAAGCAACAATCACACTCTCCCTCACAACCTCCTCGCTATCATTCAAGAACCGCTTCAACACATCTTCAACGCCATCCTCGTCTCCCAAACTGCCCAGAGCTTCCGCTGCCTCGTGTCTAACCATGCTGGCCTCCTTTGTGTCGCTCAACGCCGCAGTGAGTGCGGGTATCGAAGCCGGGTGTGACAGCTGGCCAAAGACAAACGCAATCTCGTGTCGGAACAGCGCAGACGGGTCAGCGAAGCCCTTGGCAAGAGCGAGGACAGCGGGGACAGCCGTGGGAAGGTCGGGAGGCGAAGCCAAGTCGCGGAGGCCGAACATAGCTCTGTATCGTAGGAAGAGAGGCGATTCTGTGCTCAGCAAGGTCTTCTCGAGATCTTCAACCGTAGAGTTTTGCGCCGTTGTCGGAGCCGGGTCAATAGAAGCGAAATCACTACAAAAATTAGCATCGCGTGCCTCCTGAAGCTTTCAAGCAACCCAACGTACCTTTGCTGTAGTTTCTCCTTCTTGCTCTCCTCCGAATTTTCCCACTCGATCCTCGCAACCGCGATTTCGCATGTCTCCCTCACAACATCCACTTCCCCCTCCTTATCCCTCAAGTCCTTCAGTAGCGCTATGCTCCCAGTATCCCCCAGTGCCCCGAGCGCCTCAGCCGCCTCATGTCGGCACATACTGTCCTCCGCCACATCCTCGAGCACAGCCCGCAAATACTGCGCGGCAACTAAATTCCTTGTCTGCCCCAAACAGTACGCAACCTCATGCTTTAGCAGCGCCGATGGCGATGCGAATGCGGCGGCGATGGCTTGGATCGCAGGGAGTGTTTGGGGGGAGTCTTCGGGCTGGGAGGCAAGATGCTTCAGCGAGAAGAGGGCGCGGAAGCGCTGGGCGAGGGGGGTAGACTCGGTGGTGAGGCTGGTGCGTAGAGCGAGGATCGTGGGGTCTTGAGTTTCTGGGATGCTCTGGGCAACTTGGGAAGGCGCTGATGCTGCCATTTTTGTGATTTGTGGGTTGTGAAGGTGAGGGGATCGTCGTGGTGGTGTCTTGGTGGGGGTGAGAAAATAATGACGGATAAGCTTGGGGTTGCGTGGACTTGGCTTCTTATCGCAGGTCACATGAAAATGGCACGAAGACGGTTTAATAAAAAGTCAAAAAAGGCCTTCAGCCTATTGCAATAATTCTTCCCTTCCCCGTGTTAGTCAAAGCTGCTTTGGCTCTAATATTTAGAGTTATTTAGTGAGGTGCCCTAAAAAAAAATGACAAAAAATAGTAATTGACCGGCAGGTCGTACCGAGATTCGAACTCAGGTCCCCGGAATGATTGGCGAATTGAATCGCATGATCAGAATCCGATGTGATAACCAACTACACTATACAACCCGAAAGGGGCTTGTTTTCATGTTAGGGGATCACTCAATCGGTCTTATATACGACAAACGTCTTTCCAAAATTGTAGTTAGCCAACACGACTCTGTCCAAATATTTACTACGGTGATATTGGAGACGCGGCCAACATTAATGATTTCGAGAAAATATATAGAAGTGTCTAATGTTTCAGAGTATGTAATAAACTAAATGACGGCAAGACTTAAGTGGCAGCAAGTGAACTGACAGTACGAGCGACACTACATGTCCCAGCTATTTATTAGATGGCAGTTGGATACATTATTGTCATTATTCGGTAAGTTATCATTACACTACACTACCCCCTTATTTTCCCCAAATCATCCCACTCTTTCA
>JPKC01002012.1:0-21720 GCA_000750925.1 Pseudogymnoascus sp. VKM F-4518 (FW-2643) | reverse complement strand
CCTCCCTCCCCCCAACTTAGCCTTGGGACTTGGAACTCCCGCGTTATTCTCAAATAGACTGCTGAATGCATCCGATCTCCTCTTTAATAACTCCACCACCTCTTCGTCCTCAACTACCTCAAAACACCATTCACTTACAACTGACTCCGAGTCTATATCTCCGGTATACTTATTCAATCATCAATCGCTCAGTCTCCTCGACCTAAACTACCTACTACGACTGTCACCTCGGCCTTGGACCTCTACTCGTCATTCAGCATCCATACCACTCAACGGATTGGACTAAACTCGACCACCAACAACCCTGTATGGGTATCGTGCAGACACAGCAGACACCACAAGTGCTTTAATGGAGAATCTCGTCAATTCCTACTCTGCTCACACGAATCTATACCCACTGTGTGTGCCGTAACTGCAGTTGGAAATCGGCTCACTTCGCTCTCTGCCAACTTTGGTTCCTCCCGTCCCAGTCCAATCGCGAGTATTCGGACTCTCCCGAACCGATTCTTCCGTCCTTAACCAAGGACTAACATCTGGCCGTCACGATTGACCGGCCATTTTAGTTGTCCATTGGCACAGAAGATCTTACCGTCAGAAATGTCGTCAGTTCAAGTCGTCAGGATGCCACAAAGTGAAAACTTACCCTCGACTACTCCGAATGATGTCCACTCGAAACATCGATCACCACTATTTCAAATAGGCTCTACCCCACCCTCAGCAAGCAGAGAACAGTCGCCCGATGGTCGTCCTATAGACCTACAAAGTCCAATTCCAGAAGAAGAAGAGGACGAGACCGGCAGCGAGGCCGCCAACGAACCCTTAACTCCGACTGATACACAACCGCCACACGACTTCCGCCATACCCCTCCCGACGACCTGAAATACGACGGTTCACAAGAGGCTTTCTCAAATGTAGGGAAGCCGCCGCTGCTCGTCAACACGGCTGCAACACCGCCGCCAAAGTCTTCGTCAGACAGGAATAGAGAGCAACGTGCCTCTGTCGACCACGAATCCCTATATGCGTCGCCACAGCGGCCTACATCTGCCGTAGATTCCGGTATCAAGCGTGGCCTCTCGCAATTCTTCCGTCGATCAAATTCCCATTCACAATATCCCTCAGCGGCCCCCGGCACGGCCCCGCTCGAAGACCCTTCCCCGAATCAGTCCCGCGGAGGATCAGACACCATGTTATTTCAACGCAACTCTGGCGCACGCCGTGTCTCGGTGGTCGACTCGTCGGATACAACTCGCTCGAATACCCCACCGTCGCCGACGAGCACGACTCAAGACAAGAAGATGACGATGCTCGAGCCCGACGCTTCGCAGTTCCTGGGGAAGAAGTCCCGCGCCTCTAGTGGCATTGGGTTCCGCCAGAGATTCATCACCTTCGCAGGGCCAAAGGACCTGAAGGAGCCAGCTCCCAGACCGAGAGCTACCAGCGTAGATCTGCGGAGCAACACGCAAAGCTCGAAATCAAAGGAGCCCGAGCTCACGAGACACGAGTGGGGTTTCCCTGCCGAAGCCGGAACGGGCCTGAAGGCGAGACGCATGAGTCTGAGTCTGCCCGACGACTTCTGGGTCGATGTTGTGGACCTGCACAAGGAATTTTCCGACCAGAGCAAACTCATTGGCCGACGTGGCAAGACGCTCGGTAAGGGTGCGACCTCGAAAGTTACACTCATGACGCGCAAGGGCGGGTCGGAACTGCATGCCGTCAAGGAGTTCCGCGGGAAGCGAGCGGGCGAGGTGGAGGATGACTACGAGAAAAAGGTCAAGTCGGAATTCAGCATCGCGAAAAGCTTGCATCACCCGAATATCGTCGAGAGCATCCGCCTCTGCACACATAATGGACGATGGAATCATGTGATGGAATACTGCCAAGAAGGGGACCTCTTCAGTCTCGTGCAGAAGCGCTACCTCACCGGCCCCGACCGCCTCAATGACCGACTCTGCATATTCAAGCAGCTCGTGCAGGGCGTCAACTACCTCCATGAGCACGGCATCGCGCATCGCGATATCAAGCTCGAAAACCTCCTCGTGACCAGCTCCAGCAAGATCAAGATCACCGACTTCGGTGTCTCGGAAGTATTCTCGGGCATCCACCCCGGCCTCCGCGAAGCCGGCGGGCAGTGCGGAAAAGAAATGGGCGAGGTGCGGTTGTGCGCCCCAGGAATCTGTGGGAGCATGCCGTACATCGCTCCGGAAGTCGTCGTAAAGAATGGTAAGCCGCGACTCCCACCTCCACCCCAACTGCCCAAGCAAGCAAAACCCTAACACTCACCCAGGCGAATATGACCCCCGCGGCCTCGACGTCTGGAGCAGCGGCATCGTCATGCTACACGTCATCTTCGGCGGCGCGCTCTGGCCCCGCGCCGAGCGCGGAAACAGACACTACGACTCGCTCGTCCGCGGCTGGGAGAAGTGGGAAGCCAAGCACCCCCCCGGCGCGACCATCACCGAGCTCGACTACCCCCACGTCGTCGCCTTCGACCAGATGGTCAACCCGCCCGCGCTGCGCCGCATGCTCATCGCCATGCTCCACCCCGACCCGGCGAAGCGCATCAAGATGGCGGACGTGGCGCGCAACCGCTGGCTGCGCAACATCGAGTGCTGCCAGGTCGACACCTACGAGGACCCCAGCACCGTCATCGACGCCAGCAAGGCCAGCAGCAGCGGGTACGCGGGCAATAATCGCGCGAGGGTCGTGCAGCATAATCATCTCCCGCCCTCGAACCACACGGGCCATCGCTTCGTGAGGTTACCCGGGAGCACGGCCATGTAAACTTTGCCTGTCCGCGAACGGGGAGTGTGCTGTGGTGGTCTGGTGGCATGGTTGGATGGAGGAAGGAGCGCCTGCGGTCTTACTTACCTCGTGGAGACGGTAGCGCGAATCACCGTGTATTATGAGCGTTTTGCATGGGGCGTGTGGGAACGGGATACGGCAAGAATATCGTGTATGTAGGCGAACTCACCCTCTGAGCCGCGCGCGGGAAACATGCGGAAACAACCTCGCTGAGGGTATTATACGCGCCGCTGGGCCGGGGGAAGGCGTTTTTTTAGAGAGACTTTTTTTTTTGGTTTAGACACGATACGATACCTACGAAATTGCTTGAGCTGGGGGGTTTTGGGTTCACATTCGTTTTTGAGTGGGCTTTTGGCGAGCATGAGACGGGATGAGGGTCGAGGGTAATTTTGTGGATGGATGATGAGAAAACTTTGGGCATGGAGGTGGTTAGGAGGTGGATATTGGAGATGGGAGGGAGAGAAGGGATGGGGAGTAGACAAAGTCTTGGATTTGCGAGAATGCAGTCGTTGACCATACATGTTTGCGTCTATTACCACTGTGATGTGATACCTGTTGTTCTAACATATCCCCTCGTGATGAATGCACGGCACTGTAATCTGCCACCAGTAGTAGAGCGGCCGAACATGGCTCGATATACCTACATCGCCGAGTTCGAAGCTTGAAGTCTGGCATTACTCGCACACAACTCGCAACGGAATTATATCGGCTTTTTTACTTTAGGATAAATCCCGACCAGGAACACACGGCGGGTGATGCGGGATGGGAAAGTTGGAAATTGGCATCTCCCCTTGAAGGACCGCGGTGGGGGGTGGTGGGGAAGTGTGTGTTTTGGTTGGTAGGTTTTTGGTGGCGTGGGGTGGTTTTGATGACGGCTGTTTTGGAATGTTTCTGGGTTCTTGTGGTGGCGACTGCGATGGGTTGTGTGTTTGATTGCTGGGGAGTAGATGGGAGGTTCGTGATGGGTTTGGGTTTCTCCAATGGGAGATGGGTTTATTGGAGGAAGGAGTTAACTGTGGTACCTGTTTTGGATTGGGGATTGGGATTGGGATTGGGTGGTGGTATTTTCATTTTGGAGGTCGATTTTTGTGACTGGTAAATATATTTTGTATTTTATATATTGTTTATTAGGACGAAAGTTATCGTTCTGCTACAATACCCTCCCACAATCTCTTGATAAATTAAGAAATACCCTGAGCAACGACAGAGAACATGAGAGTAAGTGAGGAAGTGGCGAATCCGGCAATCAAGTTTCCACTGCGAGAAGGGGTTGATGCTTGTTCAAGGGTCCACGTCTAGAAAGAGCGACGCGCCTATATGTACATTCTTATTATAACTTTTTTTTCTCAATTCTCTGCTTGCTGTGTAATATATTCCCAAAGATCCCTCTTCACAGACTCTAGGCTCCATATCAGAAGAAAAGGGATACGAATATACCCATTGAGAGCCCATCTCTTCTTCAACTCCTTGAACTCCCCTACTACTACAGATGCGTACACGACGACGATCCACAGCACAGCGAGTGACACACCCAGCCGGCCCAGCGCCGGCCCCTCACGACAATGCACAACCTCAAACGACGAATCCGCGCAAAGTTCCACCGGCACAACTCAGCAGACGACAGCGACACCCAAACACAGAGCGCTCCAGAGCGGTTATTGGGTTCGTCACTGCGGATCCCCAGCTCGCCGTTCTGGCGTTCGACCGAGTACGCCAGTAACGTTAGTCTGGATTCCGTTCCGCGCTATCAGGGTGCGGAGCCCGTGCCATACCCACACCCACTCGCGCAGCCACAGGGTGGTCCGCCCGCCGCCACAGCGAATCTCGACGACCACGACGACCACGACCGAGACACTTCGGCGTCGACTACGCTGCCGTCTTCACAGCCAACTACCGCGCCCTCGCCGTCGAGTCCAGCTGCCAATACACCGCTAGAGCAGGAGGAGGGAGATAAGCGCATTCACGACACCGAGGACCAGGAGCCAGAAAGCCCCGAACGGGTTGAGAATCAAGAGCCGGCAAGTCCTGAACAGGTCGAGAATCCCGGCGCGGACGACCCCATCGACGACCTGGAGCTTGGAAATGGAATACAGATGTCGGTGAATCCCTCTGAAGGCTCGCAACCGCGCGAGAGCGAGCGGCGCCAATCGCTTCTGCCGATGCAGCAGACGGCGCTGATCCAGACGCTCCTCGACATCGGGAAGGCGGCGAACTTGGATTCGGGACGGGGAGAGCAGGGCAGTGCGGGCGGGCATTCGACTATCAACGGCAGCATGCTGACGAGGAAGATCTGGGTCAAGCGGCCCAATTCGTCGGCGACGCTCGTTACTATAAATGAGGAGGACCTTGTGGATGATGTGCGCGATATGATTTTGAGGAAATACGCGAATTCGCTGGGGAGGAATTTCGACGCACCGGACGTTACGCTGAAGATTTGCCCGAGGGGGGACCATGCGAGGGACCATTCGAGAGACCATGGCCGCGAGCATCGCCATGAAAGGATCCTTGGGCCCGAAGAACCTATATCGAGGACGATAGATGCGAACTTCCCTGGTGGCCAAACTGTACACGAAGCTTTGATTATCGATGTCCCAGTCAGGCCGACGCCGCGACAGTCCCCAAGAGCCACATTATACTATCACGATGAACTACGGCCTAGTGAGTCTGGGACAGACTACTTCCCACCTATGCCAGTTACGCTCGTTCCGTCTCCCCACCATCAGAACGGCGTCTCGGTGCCGGCATCAGCCAGCTCGAGCATCCCACATTCCATGTCCGTCGTCGGCACCGGGCATATCCCGAACCTGCCATCACCTGGGAGGAAGTATACCGCCAGGCCTCGGGTTTCCCGCGTCACCAGCTCTTCCCCTCCCGTTATCAATGGGCAGCAAACTCCAGTGTCCATTTCAGCCAATGGTCGGACCGCTTCGCCTCATGGAGTTAGGAGAGCTCATCCGGTACTGGCAGAGCATTCCAAGACACCCCCTACTCCGAAGCCGCCAACTCCACCGGAAATCGAGGCAATTGCCCCAGGGGTTTTGGCTCCACCACCTCGAGATTCGTCACCTGTACCTAGCTCCAGACCGAAGAAACCCAAGAGACTTATGAGGAACCTTCCCTCCATGCCCGGCGGGATGCTCAACGGCGCCAGCGTCCCACCCATCAACGTCCTGATCGTCGAGGATAACATCATCAACCTGAAGCTCCTCGAAGCCTTCATGAAGCGCCTCAAGGTACGCTGGCAGACCGCAATGGACGGCAAGGAGGCCATGACCAAGTGGCGCCAAGGCGGCTTCCATCTGGTCCTAATGGACATCCAGCTCCCCGTGATGAACGGACTCGAAGCCACGCGCGAGATCCGCCGCCTCGAGCGCCTCAACGGCATCGGCGTCTTCTCGTCGGCGTCGAGCACCGCGCCCGAGAAGCCTGAGGAGCCGGAGGGCGAGGATAAATTGCCGACGCCGATCCTGTTTAAGAGCCCCGTTATCATCGTGGCACTCACGGCGAGCTCGCTGCAGAGTGATCGTCACGAGGCGTTGGCGTCGGGGTGTAATGATTTCTTGACCAAGGTACGCTTCTCTACCCCCACATTCCCCCACCGCCAGAAAAGAAAAGAAAAATAAATACTAACTCCCTCCACCAGCCCGTCAACTTCGTCTGGCTCGAGCGCAAGGTCATGGAATGGGGCTGCATGCAAGCCCTAATCGACTTCGACGGCTGGCGCAAGTGGAAGGACTTCTCGGCCCAGGAGGTGCAGCCGGCGAGTGGGAAAGCGGACGCGGCGCCGAAGAAGAATGGCGGCGGCGGCGGGAAGGGGAAGGGCAAGAAGAGCCGTCTGGGCGCTGCGCGCGAGGCAGTCGCTACGAGCGCTACTATTAGGGAGGAGGACTAAGGGAGGGATACGCTGATGGATAGGGTGGGGAGGTCGCATTCTGTGGTTTCTTTACGTCTGCGCTGCGCTGCGTCGGAGCCATTCTTCCTGCCTTCACCCCTTCTTTCCTGTTTCGTTTTTGTAGGCGCGGGATACATATAAACAGCTTGGGCGTTTTGTTTCGTGGGCAGGAGCGTGGTGCATTTTTAGGCTGGTGTGCTTTTATCTTCGACGTTTTATCTGGAGGGGTTTTGACTCCCGCGTCTCTATTTATTTTGTGGTTGGGTGAGGGTAGAGAGGGAGAGGTTATGTAGGATTACTGGGTGGCATGGGTGAGCCAGGGGAGGTGTGGGAAGGGCAACGAGGAGGGTATTAGTTAGGGGTGTGTTGAGATGCTGATGGATGGAGGAGAGCGGCGCTGTGCGTATTATATCCTCCTCTAGATGGAAAAATTAAGTGTTTTTTTTGTGGCTATGAGCGCACCTGCCGCATTACGATAAGTGACCCTTCTAAAAACCTAACCATCCATTCCCTCTCGTCGTAAAACTCCACGCCTTCACATATCATCACCATCCGCACCCTCACAACCCCAACCACGCAACCCCTCCTCGCTTAACCCCCCGCACCACACAAAAAAAACCCCCCAACTTCAACCACAACGACCCGCCGTCCGTCAAAACAAAAAGCATCGCAGTAGGCTCGAAGCACGAAACGGCAAAAGAATAATAAATGGTCCCTACGAGGGTCGAACTCGCGACCTTGGCGTTATTAGCACCACGCTCTAACCAACTGAGCTAAGGGACCCGGTTTTTGATGGTGGGGAGTGCGGAGGGAGGTATTTATGTGCGCCTCGAGGAGACTAGCTCCTCAAAGGGGTGGGTGGTTGGATAGGGTAGGTACGGCGGCAAGCGGATAGGTTGGTACGAGTGAGTGACACGGTGTGAATGACGTTGAAATTGTCTAAATTTTTTGTAGCCAGTTCTATGGAGTACTGCTTTGCTCAGATGGGGAATTCTTGTAAAGACAGGCGCTGCTGATTATGTATATCGTATCCCCTCCCCTCGTCCGTGATGCTGACCCCGTCCCGTCCAGAAGAAAAAAAAAGACATTTAGAAAAAAGCAAAGACTTTTGTGATTATAAACCCCGTTCCCCTGCTCGGCTCGCTCCTCTTCGTCCCCAGAGGATGTGAATACAGATTCGCTGATTGAAGGACCTCGAATTGCGAGTCTCTGTATGGATATACGAGCGTTTTGTGAGTGCCTGGTGGCGGATACGCAGTATGTGGGTACCCGTGTCCGCCGTTGTTCGTAAGCCGCTGAGCGGCAGGGGGCGATAAAATAGAATAGTAAAAGAATAAGTATATAAGTTGTCATCAAAGTCGTCAAAAGCTTTTGAGTCATCAAGAGCCGTGAGATTTCATCGAGTCATTAGAAGGTCGTCAGCTTGCGCTTTGGGCCCCGTCAACCGCCACAGCAGGACCTGTGTTTTGCATGTCAGCTTCTCCGCTCTACTCATCTCATCCGCCAGCAGAAGGGTAGACTCACTATTGTTAATCGAAGACGCTGTTGTTGAATACGGGCCAGTCGAGGTGTCCACATCACTCCGCTCTGCCTGCATCTCCACATCATCCCCTCCCTTTCTCTCCTTTCCTCCCTTCCGCGCGTCCTTGAGGCAGAATCGCCGCTCGGAAAACTTCCACGGTATCCCAGCGTGCGCTTTCTCCTCGAGAATAATATCGAAGGTCTTGCCCTCCAATGCAGCGGCACGACGGACGCGGCGCGTGCGAACGAGCCAGATGGCGTGGGAGCCGAGGATGCCGAGTTCGAGGATGATGACAGCTATGTAGAGGACGCCGCCGAGGATATCGAATTCGCGTTGGGCGACTGGTGGCTGTTAGTTCGCTGATGATTTGGGCCTTGGGGTGTGGAGGGAGAGGAACGACAGGGCCGAACATACCGAGTGCCATGAGGGAGAAGAAGGCGCCGAGGAGATCGATGAAGATGAACCAGAGGCTTATGCCGACGACGCGGCCGCGGCGCTTCCACATCTCGTAATAGGGCGGGAGGAGGCCGACGGCGACGAGGATGGAGGCGATGACGCCGACGATTATCATGGGGTAGTTGATGCCGCGATTGTAAAGAGGCTGTGAGCGGTCAGTTAGAAACATTTTGGGGAGGCATGGGAACAGATCCCCGGGAACGAGATCGAAGAGGTCCACACGGGTTGGAGCTGCCAAATTGGCTTACTGCCCAGGAATATTCGGGGGGTGATATTGGAGACGGAAGAGAAGGACAAACGTACCCTCAGCGTGAGGATCAATACCGCCTGGGCACCTCCAAATATGGCAGCCGTGGTTATCCCATAGGAGGAAGCTTTAAACCATGACCACCCACTACACAGGTCAGTAATGTAGACAAGACATGTGGCCCTGAGGAGGGATATGAAGAAGGTGGAATCTTACTTTCCGTATACGAGGATCTGAACCCATGATATGAGCGACAGCGTGCAGAGGAGCTGAGGCTGGATCTGGAGGGGCGTATTGAATTGCTTTTGGAGGTTAGTATGCCATGACAGGGCCTCAACGGGGAAGCATCGATGAATCGGGGACGTACTTGGACGATGGCGTATGTGCCGAAGGGGACTGCGGCAATGGCCCATAAAAAGACCATGGTGGGTGGCAAGCCATCTGTGTCTTTGGTCTTCCAATTTGACCAGATTCTGAAGGCTGGTTAGGATGAAATGGCTGGGAGAACAGGGGGAGTTTGGCCATACTGTGGAATTAACTATGGGGTTGTTAGCATGTGTTCATGATATATTTGTTCTGACGGCTTTGGGGTGGGGCTGTCCTTACTTGGATGCACCATAATCTTCATGTAGCTGTCAGTAAAGTGGTAAAAGTGAGCCTTCAAAGGGTGGGAATATAACATACACTGTTGCAAGTTAGAATCGTGACGGTGATCGGAGGAGCAGCATGACTTACCTGTGCCAATTGTCTACACCAAACATCAAGGCTCAGATTAGATCTCTATGTGAAGTGGAAGTAAGGAGACTTACACCTAGAACGTTTGCAGCCTATTGGAGTTAGCACACATGGATCGTTGGGTGAGTCAGTGAACTTACAACAGGTTGTTCCTCTATAATTGCCATCTGCATCCAAAATGTGGTGATAATATCTGAAGTTGAACTTGCAGTTGAATATATAGAAGAGCAAGAAGAGCAAGAAGAGCAAGAAGAGCAAGAAGAGCAAGAAGAGCAAGAACAGCAGGAAGAGCAAGAAGAACAGGAAGGCAAGCAAGCAAGAAACCAAAAGTAGATCGGAAAGAATAAATGTTGGGACCGGCTACTATTGTTCGGCCTCGGGTATATATAACAAAGGCTATTGAGGTGGGGGAAGAAATAGGATCAAACCCTTACAAGTGAATTTTGGACCCTTATTGAGAGATAGGGAGGTGATCTCAGAGACCCAAAAATGCCACGCCAACCGCGCCAGCCGGTCGATAGCAGCTGGGGACGGCATCTCCTGTGGAGAAGAGGGGCCATAATTATCTCATGGCTGTGGCATGTCTTGGACAGCATTGGCCTTGATGGGGTCAGATAGCAGGTACAGCAAGTAGTACGTCAAATATCGTCTGCACACTCCGTCTGATACACGGTAATGGGATCTCTAGTGGGATTTCCAATGTTTAGCGGTGATTAGTGGTGGTTAGTTGTGGTTAGTTAGTGGTTAGTTAGTGATTAGGGCTGCTGAAAATGGACATGATGTGGATGGAGGTGGATGGGAAGGTGGGAGGGAGCGGATGAGAATATCGGACCTTGGAGGCGTGATTGGCGGGTGGGATTACGCGCTGGGGGAGCCCAGAGCTCTCAGAATTGTTTTAGGGACCTGAGTTGTGGAGCGACGGGATGAGACTAGATTGGAATTGGATTCTTCAGCGTTTTTAATATATACTGCATCCTGATCCCTTCATATTCCACCTTACTCCGTGAGACGCTGGCCATACAACGCAGTGTACGGTATTGTAGTGTTGCAGTATTACGCACGGTGCAGGACATAGTGCAGCATAGACATAGTGCAGCATTACGCACATAAGCACACACACCCTACGCACAACACACGACCCGGTTCACGACCAACGATCAACGATCAACGACCAACGACCAACAACCGACCAGGCCGGGAAGAACAGGCAGGCATATATGACCTGCATCAGCTCTTCACGCTAAGATCTCCGATGGACGGACAACCGAAGATCGGGCGATCCGTGACAAGGTGGGATAGAGGGTCTGAGGGCTAGAAAGGCTGGTGGCTCGCTGTCGAGGCGTTATTTTCGCAACAGGATAACCCGGGCTGTGGCGGCTATATTAAAAAAGGAATTGTGGATAGGCACGGCACATATACACATCCATGCGGCACCAAAGCAGAAAGCAGACAACGACAGACACATAAGAATACAGGTCATATAAACAGTGCATTCTCCTGTGCGTGTCTGCGTGTCTGCGTGTCTGTCTGTCTGTTGGCCTGCAGACTCCCCTACCTTCATCCCCTGTCTCCATGTCTGGTCAATGCTCCGACGACGAAGATCGATCCCGCAGCTTGAGTGGCTAACGCGGGTGCGGAAAGAAAGAAGGAGCCAGCTGGAGTATGGCCGATGCTCGCTGATGTCCGTTTCTGGCCAGATGCCACCATGGCCCAGGGCATGTATAGTACAGTATAGTATAGTACAGTACAGTACACCATAGCATACCTGTAATGAGGACACTCATCTGTGCTCGGAACCACGCATTGGGGAAGACGGAGCTTCACCTGCAGTGCATATGAATTTTCAGACTGGTGGGATGGTGTAGAAGTTTTATCCGAAACAGCCAGCGACGGCACACTCTCTTCGCTGTCTCCTGTGCCATCAACCTATAATGTCAAGCATAATCCAGTGAGAATGCAGCTAGCACCATCTTCATTTTTATGATTTTATAATACATGCGCCAAACGCGGCAACATGTATATATATGAAAGGCTGAGTATTCACTAGCTTGACGTCACAAGATTTTAATTATAGAAGGACGGAAGGGGAACGATGGGAGGAGACATCTGAGGATAATTCAGGAAGGAGGGCACGCACGGAACGGAGTTATTAGAAAGTGCGGGGGGGAGGGGGAGCTATCGCACAGGGTCCCCCAAAATCGGCTATCGACCAATGAACGCTGTCGTAACCTTGCGTGCTGAACCCCACATTCGTCTGGACAACAAATTGTGGACAGTTCATGGTATTTGGATATTTACTAAGGAAACGTAAGGAAAGTCTGTAGAACCTCAATTGCTTTCCACCTGTTTCTAAGAAAGTGATATATATATTATATACACAGTCCGACCCCTTCATATACGCCTTTGTATCTCGAGTTTCAGGCTGCACATCTGCTGCTACCTCGCGTGAATTTGGTAAGTCAAACCAGCTCTCTCTTTCTTCCCTGTTCCAGCACTCTCTGGCCAGTTGCACCTGCATTGGAATGAGGATCATGCGGGAACCCACAAACAAACGCAAAGATGCACCGATCCGCCTGGCTCTTCTGGATCCGCGACTCACAAAATGCGGGATCACTGGTGAAATATCTCGGAACAGCATCCTTTATCGTCTCTGGCCGCCTACACGCTTTCACCTATTAACGCTGCCTACCTGGAACCTCTCCTTAAACTCTTATAATTATCACCTACCCAACCAAGTCTTTTCAAATTCAAACCCGATCACACATTCATCCACGCGGCCAAAGCTTCACGATCATTGTCACCTCCAACGAACAAACTGGGGCTTGAACCATTGCCAAGATGGCTTCCGGGACCGGCTCAAACCAATTCAACACACCTATCAGGACGCCCACCAGGAAGCCCAGGCGCTCCTATGGCCTCGAGATTGGCTACAACACTCCTTTCAGCAAGCCGGCCGAGAACTCTTCACCTGAATCTACAAGCTCTTCTTCATCAGCGCAATCTGCTAACTTTATTGCTCCCTTTCCTAGTCCTCGCAGCTCCCCTGCGTCAGTCACATCCTCATCATCGGTTCAGCGCCCCGCATATAACCCCCGCCGAATACGCAAAAATGGCAGTCCAGGCTGGTAGAGTCAAGTCTGTGTTGAGCGGTGACACGATCATCCTCACCTCCATCGTCAACCCAGTGCAAGAGAAGATCCTGTCTCTGGCCTACATTACAGCACCACGCCTGAACAAGGCTGGCGACGAACCTTGGGCATTCGAGAGCCGCGACTACCTGCGAAAGAGCTTGGTTGGCAAGAACATCCAATTCCAGGTTCTCTACGAGATTCCGACCACAAAGCGACAATTTGGCGTCATATTCCTCGAGGATGGAGTGAAATTCCCGCAGGCAGTCGTTCGTGAAGGCTGGGCCAAAATCAAGGATGCAGCTGGCCGCAAGGAAGACACAGAAAAAGCCGTCCAATTGCTGAATGAACTTAAGCTTCTGGAAAGCCAGGCTCGCTCTGAAGACCTGGGCGTCTGGTCACCATCTAGCGGGCACCTCGACGTGCAGCATGACATAGGTGACTCTGACGAATTCCTGAGTGAATACAAGGGTCAATCTGTGGATGGAGTTGTTGAGCGCATTCTTAGCGGCGACCGGATGCTCGTGCGATTAATAATGCCCAACAAGAAGCACTATCAACTTATGACTCTCGTTGCTGGCATAAGAGCACCAAGCACGGAACGTGTCAACCCGTCAAATCAACAAGTGCAGCCTGCCGAACCTCTAGGAAACGAAGCCAAGGCATTTGTTGAGACGAGGCTATTACAACGCAACGTGAAGGTCGACATCCTCGGTGTCAGCCCACAGAATCAACTCATCGCCACTGTCAGGCACCCTAAAGGAAGCATTGCGAATTTCTTGCTCGCCGCTGGCCTTGCCCGTTGTTCGGATCACCACTCAACCCTCTTGGGTTCAGCAATGCCGGCACTGAGACAGGCTGAAAAGGATGCCCAAGCTAACAAGCGTGGCCTTTACGAGGGACATGTGGCCAAGTCGAAATCCGGCGCAGCTGCACAAGATGTCACTGTCACCCGTGTTTTCAGCGCAGACACCCTATTTGTACGAAACAAAGCAGGTGTGGAGAAACGCGTCAACATCTCCAGCGTTAGAGGCCCAAGAACAAATGAGCCCTCTGAAGCCCCATTCAAAGATGCCGCCAAAGAATTTCTGCGCAAGAAGGTTATCGGAAAGCACGTACGTGTGAGTGTTGATGGCTCAAGGCCAGCTGCAGATGGGTACGATGCGAAGGATGTCGCAACTGTCATATTGAACGACACGAATATTGGCCTCGCTCTCGTGCAGGAAGGATGGGTTTCGGTCATTCGCCACAAGAGGGACGACACAGACAGGGCACCAAACTACGACGAACTTCTGGCAGCACAAGAGACAGCAAAGGAGGAGAAGAAGGGCATGTGGTCGCCGAAAGCCCCAGCCATCAAGACCTATGTTGATGCATCCGAGACCGCTCAGAAGGCGAAGATGCAACTGCAGACTCTCCAGCGCCAAAAGAAGATCCCAGCAATTGTCGACTTCGTGAAGAGTGGTTCGCGATTCACAGTCCTCATCCCACGCGAAGGCGCAAAGTTAAACTTTGTCCTTGGGGGCATCAGAGCTCCCAAGTCCGCGAGGAATCCAAGCGAGCAGAGCGAGCCTTTCGGACAAGAGGCACACGACTTCGCGACGAAGCGTTGCAGCCAGCGTGACGTCGAGATTGATGTTCACAACATCGACAAGGTCGGTGGATTTATCGGCGAGCTTTTCGTCAACCGCGAGAGCTTTGCCAAGGCTCTCGTCGAGGAGGGATTCGCCACTGTCCATGAATATTCCGCTGAGCAGTCTGGAAACGCCGCTGAGCTCCTCGGCGCCCAAGGTCGTGCCAAGGCAGCGAGAAAGGGCTTATGGAAGGACTGGGACCCATCTCAAGACGAGGAAGCGGAGTCGACTGAAGTTGCCCCTGAGAACGGCACGAACGGCGACTCTGCGCCCGTTGAACGCCAGAAGGATTACCGTGACGTTGTCATCACCAACATCGACGACGAGGGCAAGCTCAAGCTCCAAATCATCGGCACCGGCACCTCAAGCCTCGACACCATGATGTCGCAATTCCGCACCTTCCACCTCAACCCCACCAACAACGCCGGGCTCCCCGCCGACCCCAAGGCCGGAGACTTCGTGTCGGCCAAGTTCAGCGAGGACGGGCAGTGGTACCGCGCGCGCATCCGCGCCAACGACCGCCCCGCCAAGGTGGCCGAGGTGCAGTACATTGACTTCGGCAACAAGGAGAAGATCGCCTGGTCTAAGCTGCGCCCGCTGCAGCCGCAGTTCTCCATCCAGAAGCTGAGGGCGCAGGCGCAGGATGCGGTTTTGTCGCTCCTCCAGCTGCCTGTTAGCAAGGAGTACCTCGACGACGCCATTGCCTATATCACGGAGCTGACGGCGAACAAAGAGCTCGTTGCTAACGTGGATTACACGGACAAGGACGGAACGCTCTACGTCACGCTCTTTGACCCCAAGACGAGCGATAAGCTGACTGAGAGCATCAACTCCGAGGTTGTGGCTGAGGGTCTCGCTATGGTGCCACGCAAGCTGAAGCCTTGGGAGCGCAGCTTCGGGGATGTCCTGAAGGCGCTGAAGAAGGTGGAGACTATTGCTAAGGAGGATGAGCGCAGGGGCATGTGGGAGTATGGCGATCTGACTGAGGATTAGATGCCTCTCTCTTTGTCCCTCGTCGTTCGCCATGCATGCCATCCCTACTTTCTACATGCCCCGAGTGACCGCATGCACTGGTGGTGCCTTGGGTATTCTTGCATTTACACCTCCCCCGCCCCCATCTCATCTCTCACCCGCTACCGCAAATTTTTGGATCCATCAGCCCGCCCCATGCGTTTGGATTTTCGGCTTTCGAACATTTCATGTTTTTCTTGGTTTCGGGGATGCATAGAATTGGACAAAAGGGGCAGTAGAGCAGGCAGGGCGAAAAAAAAAGCATAGGCGTGGACAATTGAATGGTGCGCATCTTTTCAAAAAGGGCAAACACAAAACAAACTATAAATATAACTTTTATTGAATTGAGGAGGGTGGAGGGGTGGATGTATTAATAGACTGGCCCAGACCCAGCCGGGAAAGTAGATTCGGAAATGTGAATCTGATACCCCCCTCAGGGATTGTTTGTTGTGCGAAAGTGAAGTGATGAGTGATTTGGCATGCCATGGGTTTGCCATGTGTCTTATGTGTGTGTTTGTGATGTTATGGCCTCAACGACTAATGTATAGTATCTTGCCTGTGGCCGATTAGCACCGTCGTTGCCTTCACGTAGGCAATCGCTGTATTGCATTCACAGCACGCAGTCATTCAAACACGAATCTATACACTCTCCTCTGAATTTATCTCTAGCACTCTATCACTAACTAACTTCGAACAGCAAGGTAGGTGCGCAAACCCTATCACTAACTAACTTCAAACAGTATAGGTGCGTAAGCCCTCAGCCCACGACCCAAAAACAGTCAGTAGAAGTAACTGTAATAATCCAACACACCAACAAACAGCCTTGCGTACTGTCCAAGAACCCCCCGTATTCCAACACCCAAACGAGGAGGACTGCTGCATGTAAGAGGAGCCGGATTTCTCCTATCCGAAAAAAAAGTTCTGTTTTCTGCGATAGTGGTGTAAGAGAGAGATATATCCATCCAAGACGTCATGTTTGAACGGTCATAACCAATGCTGTTTGTCACACTGCTGGGGAAAAGCAATGTAAATCTCATAACACTGTGAGCGAGGCGTGATGTGAAGTTTTTAAGCTGCTGTGTTTGCGCTATTAAGAGTGGAGGTGTTCCGAGAGGTCGGATATTGACCAGTTCTGTCGCACCGCCAGCGCGACGGCGGCGGAGGAGAGTAGATAGGTTGGTTGGTGGTAATAATATGTTGTACAGGCGAGAAGGACCAAGAAATCGTATGTTCGTAAGACCCGATACGAAGGGCCCAGTGAAACAATCCAGCCCCTCTCTATGCAATGCCCATGAAGGTAAAGGGCGCCGGGAAAACGAATGCTGTGCGAAAATGCTGCTGGTGACAAGGAAAAGACGCCTGGTGATGCAATGTGCTGTGCTGGGGGATAACGATGAACTCCTGACAAAATGAGATGGCATCCTGCACTCTCAAGTGGATATCTCAACAAGAGGTAGTGCAGGTACGGGTGGCGTTGTGCTAGCTGGCCAGTTCCTCCGAGTTCCCTGCACCGCCTTGGACGATCGTATGTTTCTCGTCATGGTTGTGACTCGGTTTCTGCTGTCCCGGTGTTGACAGCGGGTAAGTCGGAGAGGGCGGATGATCCTCTTGTGCATACCCGTCATAATCATCATCATTATAATAGTATTTCTCGCCCGCACCTGGAGGTGCATGGCTTGAACCCCCTGACGCGTGACGCCCTCCTTGGGCTTGGCGGTCTTGGGTAGCTGCCGCGTTCTTCGCACCAGGTTTAGTCCCTTTCTTGCTCTTGCGGCCCTTCATCTTCGCCTTCTCTAGTAACCTCCGTCTCTCAGCCTCCTGCTTGCGGATGCGCCGATCTTTCATCTCGTACTGCCTGATGAGGGCTTCCGGCGGCGTGCCGAAGATCCTCTCGTACTCGCAGAACTCGCAGATCCATTCATCTTCAGGTGCTAGAGGATGGTGGTAATTCTGTAGCTCCTGCTGCTCTCGGCGCTGGCGAGCTGCAATTTGGTACTCCTTCCCTGCTGATCGGCGGTTCTTCTTGGGAGGTACAGGGCCATGTCTCCCACTAAAGTTTTCAGATTGCGACGGATCATAGTTTGGCTGTCGTTGAAGGGATCCATTCGAAAGCGGAGGACTTGTCTGTGTTCCGTGGGTGTTCGTTGGTCTTCCACCAGAACCTTGATTCAGGCCATGGGGGGGAGCTTGAGGCCTCGGCCAGGCCACCGTGCCAGGGACTCGGGAGTCGCAAGTAAAGGTAAATTGCGCGGCGGTAGAGCTTGATTTTCGAGCAGCTTGTTCTTGAAGAAGACTCATGTTCTCCTGCCCCCTTGAAACAGGCCCTGAATTGCTTTCGGCATTGGCGATTGCTGTCGAGATAATCCCTGCAGGTTCACCTGATAACAAACCATTAATAAAAGAACAATATTCTTTGTAGAAGAACTGGTACTTACCCGGTGACCATGGAGCTTGTCTCTGCCGCGGTGTACGGCCATTAGCCCAGTTGGTAGGGTTATCTGATAAATTTCTAAGCGGGCTCCTTCCGCTTCGAACTCGTCCGTAACGTCCTCGTCCTGGACCAGACAAGCCCTGGACGAGATTGCTGACAGGTGGGCCGTAATACTGCCCGGGGCCGGAGCTGGATTCTTCGCGGACAGGTGATTCTTCTGCCGTGGGGTTCGATATAGTCAAGGACGCCATGTCATTTGCTTGTAGTATCCCATTAGAGATTGCGTCGCCAGGCGTTGGGATCTTCCTCTTCTTCTTGTTATTTGTATTCTCGAAAGAATCATACCCATCAGCGGACGATGTCGTTGATGCTGGAGGATCAGGCTTGGGATATTTGGCAGCATCTGGTTTTTGGACGAAGCGGTATGCCCGGCCTGTAGGGTCTGGGGAATGGCGTGAGTAACGACTTCGGTAGGCTAGTTCCGTGTACTCTTCGTCACTATCCACCTCCTTCAGGTTCCGCCTCGATATGTAGTTGTGTTCGACATCATCCTCACGTGTCCTATTGACTGGATAAGGTTTAGGGGACCGGTCTTCCTCTGCGGGTGCATGGTAAGGGTAGTGGAACAGAGGTGCTATCGCTGGGGCCGTCGGCGGGTATACGATGGCGTCTGCCACGTTCGGAGAGAGACGCTCACGCAGTCGGCGCTTTGGCATCGGCCGGATGGGACGGTCGGGGTATGCAGCTGCCATCGCATCTGGCGAGAGATCTCGTGTATCTGATGAGTAGTGACCTATAAAACAGAGAACGAGAGTTGTCAGCCACTGTATGAAGCTCCATAAACTGCTCATAATCGGTGTAGGTAAGGTCTATGTGCGAATCGAAGGTGGGCGATGTGCTGGCATATGGGTCGTGGGGTTTCGGGAAGGAGGGTTAGGCAAACAGGAGGAAAGAGCAAACCTACCCATGACAGTCGCGGACATGAGGAAATCGCAGCCAAGTCGCTGGTGGGAAGCTTATGGTGACTCTCCACGTCCTTATTGCATCGAATATTTGTCAAGGTGTCTCGAGTTGTAGAATTTCGACTGGGGGCCCCTTTCGAGGAGTTCAAGCAAGCCCTAGAAGACGAACGGAATCCCAATCAGTACGGCGTCTTCTCTGACATCAATAGAAGCCAGTCGTCCCTTCTCCAGTGTATGGTCGCGATAGTTGATCTAACGGTACCACGGGGGGCTGTTGGGGGTCGGAGATGTCGTCCTCGTACCACAGGGTCTTCTTACTAATTATGGTTCCAGCACACAAAACCACCGGAAGGTACTTTAATCGAGCCCCATGAACCGACCCTTGGGATAGTTTCCGTAGCGGGCCAAAAGTCTACCGGCGACAGATGAAGAGACTGAAAGTAGCAAAAATGAAGGTAATGATGAGCCAAGTCTGCACAGCGGAATAGCTTCTATTAGATAGATGTCGAGGACAGAGTTTTGTGGTTGAGAGGCGGGTTTTGTTTTTCCCTTGAGAATCTTCAACGGAGGTTCAATATGTGGACGGGTGTACTAAAAGTACAAAAGTACAAAAGACCAGAGAACGAACAACAACTCACAAGAGACACACAGCCGAGCATCGAAGGGAGTTGGACGATCAGACGCTAGTCTTGATCGGGTCATCGGGTCATAGATTCATCTCCCAGCAGAAGAAAGGACGAAAGATTGAAAAAGGTTAGTTGCCTTGATTATAAGGTATTAACGATATGAATTTAAGGCATGAAGTTTGTTGGAGTACTCGGAAGAGTTTAATGTAGACTAGTTGCCTTACTGCCTTAACACCCTTACTGCCTTAACATCAAGGCACTAACACCATCCGCCCCGCGAGAGGAAAGGTCCCAAGAGGCACAAGAAGGTGTCCACCATGTATTTTGCCCATTTCCCTCCCCAATGTTCCGCCATGATGATCTCAACCTTCCAAATATCCTTCTTTGCCCTTTACTATATAACATTGGCGCGTCCATGATCGTTCTGCTTGAAATCCACCATCTATAACTCCATCAATCACCCACTGCAGCCATCGCTCTCTCCACCATAGCCCGTCTTTTAGACTCGGAGCTACCGTGAACGGACAATCGCTGGTCAACACAAGCTCAACCAACAACCAACATCACTCGATACGGGAGCTACGAGTGAGCGAGGGAGGCTCTATTATAGTGCGAATCCATTAGCCTCCCCGTCATTCACTTTCTCCCGCCCAAACAATGGCAGGCACATCCCCTCGTCGTTCCATCCGCTCGCGTCCCCTCACACAGCAAAATTCGAATTCACATCACTCCTCAGCCTCTTCGAACTCGTCCAGCAGGGGAGACCGGAATACACGAACATCTGCGAAAGCCGAATCGCCACGGAAGCTCACCTCCAACGAATCGCTCTCGTCAGAGCCTCTCGACGACCGAGTCGCGTCGTCCATCGAAGAGTCGCTATCGACACGCCGGCGGAAACGTGGGCAGACCGACGAACAAGATAAAGAATTGAAAGACAAGCGATCCGACATGCCTAACGGCATCAGCGAACCTGTCGGCGAGGACGATGAGGCCGTCCGCTGCATCTGTGGCACCGACGAATACCCCGGCCCGCCTCAGATCAGCGACGAGGACAAGAAAGGCATCAAAGAAGTCGTCGAACCCGACCTAATAACTCCCGAAGACTACACCGAGGATCTGGCCGGGTTTTTCCTGCAATGCGACATGTGCAAGGTGTGGCAGCACGGCGGCTGCGTCGGGATCAAGAACGAGGACATGAGCCCCGACGAATACTTTTGCGAACTATGCCGCAGCGACCTTCACAAAGTCTTTACGGCCTCCAATGGGTGAGTTTTACCATCTCCTTTGATTGCGCAGCAGAGCGCGCGCAACAGTAAGCGTCGCGAGACGTGGCGCAGCCTTATGAGACCAGGCTGTCGCTATCCTTCCCCTCTGACCCATCGCAACCTCAAACCCATTGACCCAACAAGCAAACTTTCAAGACCGTAATCCCTAACATGATTCTCCGCAGGCAAAAATACTCTCACTACCTCCCCCTCTACCAACACCAACACCAGAACCACCAAACGCTGTCGCGTAGCACGAGCCGCGCCAGCCGAGCAGCCTCCTTCTCGAAAGACGGCACGCGCTCGCCCCGCGCAGGCAGCAAGAACGGCCGCCCGACATCGAGCAGCATGATGAGCGCGAACCAAAAGCGGCGCTCCACAATGAACAGCCGTGACGCCGCGTACGACGAGGAAGAACAGCTACGGCGCGCCATCGAGGCGAGCAAGGGCGAGAAGTCAGAGAGCACGGATGGTGGCACGCGGCGCAAACGCGGTCGCAGCGATAGCGAAGAGTAAGTTTAGCCTCCTTCCATCACCCCCCCCCCAAAAACCCGCTCACGCCCATACTAACCCCCGCGCGCAGAAAGCAGGACTTCACCAAGCGCCAGCGCACGCTCTCGAACTCTCCCTCGCCGCAGAAAGAGGCACCCCAGCCCTTTGGGCCAGCGAACGACTCAGACGACGCGGAGACGACGCGGCCGGTGGGCGCGAAGAAGATACGCGGCGCGGCGGCGCGGAACCATCGCGAGAAGGAGGCGAGGGAGGAGCGGGAGAAGACGAGGCTTGAGGCGGCGAATAAGCGCAAGGGTCGCGCGGAGAGGAGGAGAGTCGAGGGTATGTCCCCGCTTCCTGCATTACCCACATTCCCCCGCCAATTACCAGAATCCCAAGCTAACACACAACCACAGACCTCGAACCACCCGAAGACCTCCAACCCCCCACCACCACGAACACAAACACAAACACAACCACGCCCGCCCTCCCCACCCTCCCCCCAACAGACGACCC
>JPKC01002008.1:0-14577 GCA_000750925.1 Pseudogymnoascus sp. VKM F-4518 (FW-2643) | reverse complement strand
TGTTACTTAAAGCCTTTATGTCTAATCCCCTACCTCCTCTGTTAAGTTAAACCTTTATATATAAGAAACCTCTATGCCTTCTATTATTTAGACGTTAGCGTTACACTACATTAATCCCTACTCCTCCTTTACTATATTATTATAAAGACTGCTACAATAAGACTTACATAGCTTAGCTTGCTTCTAGTATCTATAGATGCTCTGCCCCTCCTCCTAGCATAAGTAAATCCTAAGGTTGTTAATTATAATATAAACTGCTATAATGTATCCCTATATTCATCTACTATTTACAATTACTTTGTAAGCCTGCCTATATAATATAGTAGGATCTATACTAACTAAAGCATAGAATGAATAGGATTATACTATTAATATCACAATTTGCAGCCTTCTACAGCTAGTTATAGTAACTATTAACACTAGTAGCGCAAAACTCATTGTCAACTCTCTACAAAGCGATTTCTATAAAGCTGGAAACTGCATCTAATATAGAGCCTACAATCCCTACAAAGTCAACAACATCAAAATGGTACATTAACAAAATGTACACCTAATATGCAATCGAAACCCAGGTAGGAACTTACGTTACTTCTAGAGGGAAGACATTGCCCTAACTTTCGATTAGGTCTACTAATAAGTCGTCGAACAGCGATATCAACCCATGGGGATTCGGCAGCAACGGTTAGGGCCAATATGGCGTGCCTAGAATTCCATCTAACGATACAACGCTGAAGAGTATCTATAAGGCAGGCCTTATAAACTCTGCATTAGTAAGCATCTACCACAATCAATCTAGCTCGCTAACAGGTTTAAGGCTGTTCAGCAGAGTTGATACTTCACTATACCCCGGCGACCTCCAAGTCCTACTAGTTATCCTAAGGGTTGGCTTCTACAACCGTCTGACCGTTAATCTTACTACGGTTTTGTACAGTGATGAAAACTCAACCAAGGCCACAGCTACCTATCTCTGAACTAAAGTCATGCTCAACACTGGAAACTTTGACATCAAGCTCCCAATTAAGACTGCATTAGCTATACAGAAATGGTTTAGCATCACTGAGCAGTTCTACCTGTCTGAGTTCGACTTTGCCCTCACTGCATGCTCTATGGCGGACAGCCCTGCAGTAGTTAGCTTCGGATTCAGAGGTGCCCTTATCAACGTTCCTATGAGCTCTCTCGTTGTCTCTCCACCCGACTCGATCTTGGCGAGCTACAGGCTAGTACTAGGCGCGCTCCTAGAGGGACTCTGCATGTTACTTATTAACGGATTCAAAGACGAGCTCATTGAGTTAGGGCAGTTGGTGTACATCCTCAGCGGCGCCTTCCTTGCTAACGCCTACCTTGTCTCCGACAAGGATGCCTAGGAATTCGGCCTTGTACAGACCAACTTTAACCCTGGCCTAAGCAACATTTTGGAGATTGGTTCTGGGAATACATTATGATGCGTCACTCGCTATGCAAATACGTTAGCTCAATTGAATAGTTTTATTCTATTCAGTGTAATATAACTGCTGATTGGTATAGTACAAGCAAGAGAGTAGAGCTTACCCATATTAACTCTTGATGAGAGTATGATTATCATCAATAAGCAGGAATTGCATTTAACCACCTACAAACTAAGGACTCTAGATACTCCTCTTACCTCCGAGGTTGGTTAGAAGAGATCATGGCTTCGTCTCCGTGCTCAGAACAGCGTACAATGCCTTCTTCCGTCTCGCTGCATCACAACTCGCAAACTTCCACCACCCCGGATGCAAAACCTTTGCAACTTTCATCACCATCCATCTCACCGGCCCTGGAATTGGTGGCCAGTCCATCCATATGCCGTCTTCATAATCACAGTCGAAGTTGAACAGAAAGAACGGTAGGACGTCTGTGATACCTGACATCATGAGGTTCCTTCCCTCGCGTGCGTCAAATGCCTCTTTCGTGGACTTTTCCACCGCGGTCCCTTCTTTGGGTGTGTGCGGATGGCGTGCTAAATCTGCAATGGTGGTAACCTCAGATTGTAGATGCAATCCGAGTGGTTCTTGGAAAGAGGCCATGATCTCTAGCAGCCTGGCTCCCGAGAAGTCGCTGGGAGACTTGAGGCTGTCTAGATATTCTTGAAACTTGGCTAGTCCGGGCATAAATGCATCTGAGCACACAGGGTTGTCTGTTAGGTCATCTGTCCATCCTTATTCATACCCGAGAAAATTTATGACCTACCATGCTCCTTATGTGACTCCTCCCAAATTGTTTTGTCTTCCAAAAGCTCCTCGGTCTTTGGGAATAGACTAGTTTCTTCATTGTCGGCATGTGTTTTTAAGAATTTATGCCACGTCAAACAGTACCCGACAAAGTCGGCCTTATCTGCTTCTGCAATGTGTGGTGCCTGATGATAGATGGAATTATATCCCCGAAAGATGGCATTATGCACCATACCCATGTGGCTAGCACCACTTGTGAACAAGTCATGCTGAGACAAAGATGCGAGTTTAGCAGCTTATCGTCATGGAACGATAATCACAAACCGTTTTAGTCAAGAACACAGGAGTTGGTACCAATGAGAGGGGGGTGTCAGCCCATAGCGTCTCTGAAGCCGCAGTAGTCGCCATTGTGAACGCAAGACAAGGATGGGAATGAGCAGCAGACTTCGAGAGACCACCTTAGCGGATATGTGTTTTGATAAAGGAAGACTGCTACAATAACGTTTTCTGAACTCGACGATTAACCCAGAGGCGTAGGAGAATCCTTCCCAAGTTTAGAATAAGTAGTGGACTTTAATAAATACTGTGGTCAGTTCGAGAATTAGCAGCTGACGTGAGCTTGCTGACATCAGAAGGATGTTTGAGGGGTTTTTAGTAGGCGATAACTGAGTTACAGGGTGGTATTGGTAACTGCGCTACCCCGTATTATTTCAGACTTTTTGGCTTGGGACTAGGTAAGTCCCAGAAAGTTGGTCTGTGCGCAGCGCCTATACAAAGAATCGGAAGGAATAAGAAGGGGACGGAGAGAAGAGAGAGAGGAGCTCAAGATACAAACCCCTGGTTGACTACCTAGGCTGAAGCAGGGTTTTGAAAAGTAAGCAACGTTTCGGGAGCGTGGGATTTGACGTGAATGGGGTGGGCTCGTGTCACTCCTCGTTTGCTAGGGGGGACGGGCCTATAGTTACACATGTAAGCGGGACTAGCGAGGACAGGGGGTCCAAAATACCGCTTCCCAAATACCGCTTGACAGGTGAGACATCATTTCCCCCTTTTTCAGAGCAATTGGAATTCCCCAAAGCCGGTAATCGTATTGTAGAGTACTTCTTGATCGTAGAACAAAATTATATCTTGCGTGACTAAATACTTATTTGGGGTTAACCCAAGATGTTGTCGTCAACCCTCAGGGTTACAGCTTAGTTATCCAGGACCCTTATCATGGTGGAATGGCTGGTCCGCCTCTCGACACATGTACAGAGGCAGGCGTATGAATGCCCGTTACAATCCCCGCCGCATTAATTTCACGCTGTTCCTAGGCGGGACGACCGGTGTCCGGATTGTTTTGTCCCTATTCGATGTCATGTGGGTGGACGGTTCGCATTTTCCAAGGCTCCTTCCAGACACAAGCTCTACTCCCCCAACGTATTGTTGCTTCTCGGCAGAAATTTTTGTGCCCACGGCCCTCGGTAATCAGTTCGTCAGCACTAAACTTCTGCCAAGATGACTTGTCAGCGCTGAGCATGTGCCCGGCAGTAAACTTCCGCATGACGATTCATTGGAGGATATCCAATCGGCGCTGTTCAACTCTTTTCTACGCCACATTGTTTTATTGCTCTAAACACCTCTTAACCAATAGCCAGCGTTACAATTTCAGATTGTGTAACCGAGTTACAACTCAGTTTGCCATTTTACGTCAATAGAGCAGCCCAGGCTTTATTGCTTTTCCGCGTAGGCCATTCAAAAATGGCGTCGACCATGTGCAAATGGTCAGGATTCGTAGGTAGATTATCAAGCAATCCATTACCACCTTGTACAAGTACGTCTTCATAAATGGCGGATTATACGGGCAGTTTCTTCTATATAATCTAATCGTTAACCAGAACTTGCAGTACTGAAATTTACAGCGGCTTAGTTTTATCTTTTACACGAAAAGCTGCAAAATCAAGTAAGTTTATTCTGCCTTAATATTTGTAGTTGAAACTTATATCAACCTAGATTATCAAAGAACTAAAGAAACATTATCATCATGAAAACTACTTTCATATTTCCAACGGTGCTTATCCTCCTCAGGCCCACTGTCGCCTGTCTGCATGCCTGGGGTACTATCACTCATAGCTTATGGCCCGGACTTAGTGGAATTACGGCGCAAGTTGATGACAACGGTGGCAGAGTTTGCAGCGGAGGCTCTCATTTTGATCAGGATGGCCATTACTCTTTGACTTGCGTTCCAGGATACGTCTATGCTGTTACCCAGGATGGAGGCTTTGCGTGGTACCGAGCTGGTTCGAACGCTTATTCCTGGATTCAGCCTACATCGATAGATCATGAAGAAGTTGGTCATCTCAAGAATACATTATATAGTTGGGATGTATGGTTATACTGCTAATGTAGCTATAACAGCTTCATGGACGAGGGAGAATTAAGAGATTCACAGAGAATATATATATGTATCGGGGTTTTGACACACTGGCAGTATTTGTTCTTTTACAAATTTATAAATATAGACCAAGGGTTACCTCTGTTTGCGCGTTAAAGTAAGGAAGATTGAATGCTTATTCTAGGGCAACCTTGCCATAAAGAGGGACCCTTTGGGCTTTATTGTAAGCAACATGATAAGGATATTGAATTGGTAGAATGCCGATAAAGTTAAGTAGTGATATTCCTACATATAATCAGGTTGAGATTGTAGCCGCGTCCTAGATCCACACTGTGCGGTCGTACGACGCTGACGCTACAGCTTCGAGTTGTACAAGAAGGCCACCGATGTAACCGGGCCGCCGTGCCCCTCGAGCATCTGCTCCAGCGTCCACGTCGCCGTGTCCCAAATCTGTACTGTGCAGTCGTCCGACGCCGAAGCTAGCAGCTTCGAGTCGTACGAGAAGGTAACTGACGTGATCGGGCCGCCATGATGTCTATGATATCCTTTGGCACGACGCCTCTATATAAGTAGATAGTTGTTCCTTAGATAGGAGCTTCGTGCTCAACTCAATGGAGTATCTTCATACATACTAGCAACGTGCAATACTTTAGAATAAGTCTTTGTGTCTGATCCCCTGCCTCACCAACCCAACCAACGCAAGTAAACCTCTACGATAGGTCGTATACCCGTCGGCGTTACACATCACTGTCATCCCAAAGTAGAAGGCTCATCTATATCGCATTCACGATCATAATAGCTCCTAGATTAACCCAACCGCTATTGAAATGTATGTAGTCTGTACAGGAGGTTAGTATGTACGCACAGAGGTTAGCAGGTTAGTATATACGTACACATACGTCGTTCCCATCAGCACTATTAGTGGTCGTGCGCTCTGACTAGTATCTACGTACAGTAGGCAGATCTCAGCTGACATTGTAACGGCCCGTTGCTCTAGCGTCGGGGTATTGTCGTCCAATCGGCATGGCTCTTCCAAACGTTCCGCTCGGACGGGAAACTGTAACTCTGTGACTATGGAGAGCAGATGCAATACTGGCTTTTGGAGTATCCCTCGTCACAGCTTTCGTAAAGTGTTCTCGCAATCACTTTATTCCTCTTTACCCTACTTAATTATTTATTGCTACTAGTGTTGAGTCGGATTATATATACTAGCATTCAACTCAGAACTAGCTATGCAAACAACAGTGGAACCTGCACAACTGCCCGTGGCTTCAATGAATGAGACACTTGCAGATGTCAATAGGCAATATTGGAAGTACTTTGGATTAATGACTGCAGCCATTTCTTCTGCCTAACTAGACATTAGTGAACACGTGCACCTGATTTTCAAACAGCAATGGATCCAAAACCTCGCATAGCAGATCGTGAGCTTTCTACAAAATCAAATCGATTGGATCGGGATTCCCCTTTCCACCCCTAGGGACAAAAAGACACGAGTAAGATTGCTAGATTACGCTTGCGGATCTGGTTTAATATCATGTGTAGGGGACACCCCATAGTTTTTAGCCTCTTTAATAGGGCTCCTCGTGCCTGCAAACAGCCTAATACGTTCTCCATAGGCATTGCTTCCATGGGTGTCAGAGATTCGCGACATCGACGTGTCTGATGAAATGGCGAACGAATATAATAAATCTGCTCGCAGCTAAGGAATCTCTGCAGAAACGGTTCGTGCAGGACAAGGTGATTTGACGGTATCTATCATGAGGTTAGCTTCTAATGATCCTTTTGATTTCGATATTGTCGCCGTCAGCATGGTATTGCACCACATTGATGAGTCTGAAAAGTTGCTGCCAAAGCTTTTGGCACGACTAAATGAAGGGGGGAGCTTGCTGGTAATTGACTGGACGTCCGAGCACTATGGGGTACCAGAAAAGACTTCACTTGCCCATGGTCATGAACATACCCACAACGACAGTCGCACTATCGTTTCAAATCATCTGGCAGCACATACAATTAGCCGCCTAGGGTTTGATGAGGACGAGATGGTCGACATGATGGAGAATGCTGGATTTATTCAGGTGGAATACCGTCTATATGGAGAGAGGAGCAATATGGGTAAGGAAATTGGAGGAGAGAGACAAATGTTCTTTGCCCGTGGGAAGCGACCAGTATCAAAATAGTCGCAGCCTATGTTAACATACTTGCACACATCACCTGGAGTACTGGTATGAGCGGGAAACCCGTCGTGAGCGTAAATATATAATTCAATTAATCTTTTAAATTACAGATAGTCTAGTCCTTAATGAATCTAACGACCTTTGCAGACTGGTGCTTCAAACTAGTTTAGAAACGTCAAATCATGAATTTGAGCTTAAGGGTATTATCAGCATCAGGCAAAGACACGAAGTCACTTATTTAAAGGTGGAATAGAGAGCAGATGAAAAGTAGATTCGTAGCGCAAGGCATCCTAGCATATATGATGAACTAAAATTCCTACCATGTGTATCTAAACTTCGCAAAGAAACAACGCAATTGGCAGAACTCAGCGGTATATATAGCGTTTTTTTAGCCCATATCACATGGAACATATCCATTGCTTATCATGCCCACGTCTGCATTGCTTTCAGGGCCTGGTCTCCTGCAACTTCTCCTGCTGCTAGATCTCTCACGGCGCTAGGTCTAGTCTTAAACGCGTCATAAAATTCAGCCAACTTTGGAAACTCTTCAATAGCCTCTCTGCCATTGACATCTACGACCTTTTGCCCGGAGCCTACAGTCATATCTTTGCCATAGCAGTCTTTGGTGAATTCAAGAAACTGATAAAGGACAATCTCGGCCATATTAGGCCCCCGTTCTCCGCCTTCACAAAGTCCTGTAAAATCACAATCCTTAAACCAGCTCTCAATGGTCCCTAATGTCCGGTGAATCCAACGAATCATTTCCTTGGAAGCCGCTGGAATGGACATGGTACCGGCGCCTGAACCGAAAGTCCGCACGGGATTCCACGCAATTGTGCACTCGTCTGCTAAGCACATGAGCTCTGCCACTCGTGCTCGGCTTAGCGCATCAGTGCCGCGCATTGATTATTTCGGCTTCGGAAAACCGTGCTCCCCAGCATCACAAAGCTCGTCAAGATAGTTCATGATGGCCAGTGATTGTCGAATATATGTGTATGGCTCCTTATCGGACACTGTCAAGGCTGGAATTGCCAGAATGGGCAGACTGCCTGCTGGTCTAGTGGGAAATCCCGGTGGAGCAGCGTTTCCGAGCTGATGATCAGAGACAGGAATCACAATGACGAGTGAGAGTGGGATGTTCTTTTCGCGTAGATAGATGGTCACACGTCGTTGGAAAGGCATCCATGGATAAACATAAAGAAGCCATGGTTTAGAAGGCATTGTAGAGGAGAAATATCGAAATTGAGCTTGACGAATTCATCGGTAACTTAAACGGTGAGATGAGCAGATGATCAGCGAAAGATATCAAAACAGAGGCATCGTGTCAGCTAGAGATCTTTAAGTGTTATGTGCAATACAATGTCGTCCATTAGTATAAACAACCCCTTTATCACATGCCTTGTCGGACGATGGAGCACTAGTGCCACAGCGGTCCGTTACTTTTCCAAAGGACACATCCGGCTCTGATGCCTATAGTTCTCGGAATTAGACCACAAGGAAACGCCCGACATGGTAGGAATCAAAAATCTGGACATGTGTACGCAGCAGGAGACATCCGAATCGAAATTTATGGATAAGCATTTCCGGCCGAGGCATTGAGTCTCCTAGTCTAACCACTTCCGTCCCGTTTTGTTGGCTCCGAATAGTCACGTCAAACCTCAAACCTCATGCTCAAAAGTTTCGGCAGGATCACGGTATCGATTTAAGTGCCGCATGAACGACGGGACGGACGGTCGGACATACGGATACATACTCACAACTCGTCTGGAACAATAATGGATGCCCACAACAAGGGACCGGTCTTGTCGCTGATCGATGGAGGCATGACCACGCCGACTGAGCACACAAGGATGGAGGCGTCTGGAGCTACGACGGAACAGCAAGTTTCACTGTTGTCTCCTAGTGCTTGGAGCTAATGCGTAGACGTTTAGATATACATCTTCATCTGGGACTGCCAAACCACCTCGCCTACATTCAGCCTGTACTGGTTGTCGCCATGCAAAGGTAGGTCTCGTGAGAAATTCTACAGTATTCTATGGTAATACGTAGTAACACAAACGTCAGCTGCTATGTAGCGGAGAGAAGTCTGGATGCTCTTGCTGCATAGAGGTCGGCCTAGCGTGCGTGTACACCATTTCAATGGTTGGTCGAGCGCCTAAAAAGAGACGACTCAGGAATCAGGAGAACCAGGGAAGCAACATGTTGATAAGTCCACCTTCTGATATCATCAACTATCAGACTGTGTCTATGCATGCTTCAAATACAGACGGTCCAGAAGCCTAGTTCCCTGGATGGACAAATCAAGATTTTACTAGAGTTGCAGGAGACAACTTTTTGGGTAATAATTTACCTGACCTATCTGCTGAACAGTTCTCGGTACACGACCTCCAGCCTGGCGGTACTAATGGCGGCACGAGTCAATTCAGCGTTCCTTCTTTAGGCCCGTATACGCAGCATACAGACCCAAATCCCGACATCTCCGCTAGGCTGGCAACCCAAGATCCTGGCACAACTCAAAATAGTCTCTTTAGCCAGTCGCCAGATCTTGATCCGTTGCATAATCCAAAGCAGATTTCTGTTAGGGACTGTCTTGATCGACAACATCCGCTTACCTCTCTAGACCCAGTTAGTAAAACACGCATTGGCCCCACATATAGGCACTTGGTAGTAGTATTGCCTGCCTGGATATTCATGTTAACAGCAAAGCCATTGGCATTGATGAGGCAATGCGCGTTAGCAAGGTCTGTATAGGCGAAGTGACAAAGATCTTGAGTCTTGGTACATACCGCTGCTGCCGAAGCTGCAAAACTTTCATCTCCACCATAGTGGAACTTATTGTGATGCTTTACGAAATTGCTTCTTGCTCATGGGAAAGTTCCTCTTTGGTCAACAATCATCCAAATCTGTATTTTGGCGTCTTCCAGATTAGCTTTGAAGAGCATCCCGCCATCTACAAACACATTATCCGTAGCAGCTCTGTAAGGATACAGCCTATTGTTCGAACCTTAAGTTCGGGCTGTGGAGCTGAGGTTGGGTCGGATAGTCGTGCACGACATCAGCAGCTGTTTTCGGATATGGAGAAACAAGTACAAGTTCTTGTCTCTTCTCTAGGGGCGTAGTCTCTTTTACGTTAGCCGCCGTTGCTTTAGTATAGATGATTGATTGCTTAGAATCTTTAGTTCTGTTATGACTTATGACAGTCGTATGGCCGTGTAATAGTATACGGCCGTGTAGTCTCTTAAAGGAAATTTAATGGGCATGAATTCGAATTTTGATATGAGTCTGTATTTGCCCGTTCCGCTGGCTCCTGTTCTGGTTTTTGCTGTGGTGCTGCTTCTGCTTCTAGATTCTCCGTAGGCTCCTCCTGATTATGTACTCTCGCGCGTTTGTGTGGGGTTCTACGCTGAGACGATGTTGAGTGCTGCCGTTGACGCTTTTGACGCAGGTTTCCAGATATGCTGTGCAAGGCATGTCCTGCTTTCGATCGCTCGGCCACTGTTGGATACTCGCCTCGCGTGTGTTGTGTTCATGCTATAGCGAACGGTGCATTTAGGAGGCATGGACACCTTAAGTTCAAGTCGTGTCAAAAGGGCTATATGTTGCCGTTAAACATATCCCGCCGTTAAGAGTTTTGTAATGAACATATATATAAGAGCATTGACTTTTGGAAAAGAGTTGTTTTTAGAGATGAAATACACGTTGCACTGAATAATCACTCTATTGACTACGTTATACGCGGTCCTAGTCAACGATTTTGTGGCGACTGTATACAAGTGCGCAGACAAACAACAAAAGTTTAATACAGTGTATAGGCAGCAGTTGGCTGGAATTTTACGTGCCCTTTAATATTTTACAGCAAATCAGGAATACGAAGAGGGTTTATAGGTGAAGATTATCTTTAAGACTGTTTAAAGGGATTCATTGAGCCTACTTTTGCATAAGGACATAATCGGCTTCGCATTTTACAAGAAAACAATGACGGGCTGCATGGTACAAAGACAAGAAATAACCCAAATGCAATTTGGAAGCAAGAACATAACCTTGAGTGCTTAAGAAGTCCTGACCTTTCTCCAATTGAGAATGTTTGGCGCATTCTAAAGTCGCGTGTTCGCGCACGCAATGCGTGCAATAGGGAGGAGCTACAGAGCTTTATTCTTAAGTGGGATAACATTACACAAGAAGAAATCAATACATTGATTTTAACAGTACCTGATCGTATAATATCTTGTAGACTACGAGAATGATTCTCAACACCATATTAATTGTACATAGTTATTATGTAGTTACAGGTGCAACTCGCGTATTTCAAGTGTCCAGATAATTTTTCGAACCGTCTTCGGGAGTAAATGTTGAAGAGTGTCTACCAAACACTATTCAAATGCCAGGACTCTATCTAGCTCCAAATTTCGTCAAGCTGGCGGTTAGTCTGCATTCTGTTAGCGAAACAAAATATGTATCCTAAGCGGAACAGCAACTCATTTACATATGGCACAACATTATGGCCCATTACCCACGGAGCCTAGAGAGGATCGTCAACTGTGTCAGGAATACGATCAATGTGCTTTCCATCCCAGACGTCTCTCGCCTTCCAATCTGAACCAAGATTCTCGTCCCGGTGTTTAACTTCTGTCTTGTTCTTAGACATCCATTCCTTGGATCGTTTGTCGCCAAACGTGCTAATAAGTAACACGCGTGGTTTGCGAATCTTCTCAAAGGCATCTAAACATTTGCTTATATCTTCTTTGCTAGAGGCTCGGTTTAGGCACTCTGAGAGGCAGGCTCCATCCTCGATACTCATAGCGGCCCCCTAAGGCAGCATTAGGTCATTCTGGCGCATATAAAGGTACGAGTGATTACCTGAGCTGTGTGTGGCAATAAAGCATGCGCTGAATCGCCAATAAGGACTACATTTCCGTTTGTCCACGGTATCTGTAAAGGCACCTTTGCTATCCTCTAGAGCCAGCCTGTTTCAACAAGTGCTAAGACCTTGTGGATGATAGGATCAAAATCTTCAAACCTTTTTTTTATCGTCTGGATATCGATCAGTTTGTTAGAGGCGCCAGATATAGATACATCACCTTCAAAACAGAATTCCATTATATAAACCCGAGAATCACCCTGTCGAGCTAAGGTTGCAACAACAACTCTACCCGGGCCTAACCAGACGTCGTGCCTTTCTATAAGGTGGTAAATATCGGGTTTAGACTTCATAGTTTCTTCGGGAAGCAAGATGCGACAGATATGTAAGCCACTTTCAAGCTCGAGTTCCTTGCTCCCTAGTCCCTTTCGAACAGCTGATCTGATGCCTTTTGTCGGGTATTAGTACTCTCTTGCTTGCTAAATACACTTTATATCGGCGTGTCCTTACCATCAGCACCGATGATTAAATCTGCCTTGATATGATCTCCTGTCTCCAATATGACGGCTGGTTGCTCATGATTGATCTCTTTCACAGGAGATTTAAGCCTGATCTCAACTCCGCGTCGTCTTGCAGCGCTAGCGAGGATGCCTTGGACATCTGCTCGGTGGACAGTCAACCATCTGAAAATCTTGTTAGTGTTATATAAATATTTTAAAACCAGCTTCCAATTCCCTGTGGTCATACGGGTAGCCATAAATCTTCTCCATATCCTCCGCCGCTCTAAAAGACAATATCTCAGCGTCATTATTATACCTCCAGGTCGTAGTCTCTTTTAGGGGCAGCGAACACGTCGCAATGAATTCCTCATATACTCCATATCCCTCCAGCACATGATGAGTATTGGGTCCAAGACTGATGACTCCTCCGATACTTTGGAGTTCTGCTGTTGCCTCGAGGATCGTAACCCTGTGGCCCTTGTCAGTCAATCCTATAGAAGCAGCCAATCCTGCGATTCCAGCCCCAACAATCACGATGTCGAATGGTGGACTCATTCTTCTCACTATAATTCTCGTAGTTGTACAAAACAAATAAGATATAATTGGCTGTTGAGGAAAAGCGCCATCTTATAACTTATTAAACTTATTGTAAGCACTAAATTCTTTGTCAGCCTCAGCCAACAGGGTAGTACATATGTACAGTACGGCGACAGAAGTTTGCATACAGGTCTGTGCACGAATTGCAACGCTGCTTTAATATTTGGTATACCACCCATCTGCTGCAATTATAGCGTCTCTCCTATCTACTATAGAATCAAGTAATTTAAGTAGTAAAGCCTCTCCCATCTGCTCCCAAGCTACCATAGCTGCCCAAATCAATTGATAGAGAGTCTCAACGTTATTCGGAGCGTGTAATAAGTAAGGATGTAGCTTATATACCTCAAGCTTTAATAATGCCCATAGGTTTTCTATTGGGTTTAAATCTAGGCTATATAGCAGCCAATCCATTACGTTAATTCCGTGCTCTCGGAGCCAGTCTTCAATAATTCCAGCTGTATGAATCGGAGCGTTATCGTGCATAAATATTGCTCTAGGGTCTAGAATAGGAAGTAAGTGCGTGTCTAAGACAGCTCTATAGACTCGAGCTGTAACACCTCCTCGTCGAGCAAGTAGATCACCTTCTAATAGAATAAGGTACGTACGGACTCCGTGGCTAAAAGCTGCCCAGAACATCTTGCTTTTTGCCTTTCCACAGCGACGTAGTTCAACAAGGCCTCGCTCGAGCCGTTCCTTTCCTGCTTGTGCAAATACCCATCCTCTCTTTCTTCCTTTTCTGAGTTAAATAGAGCACTCACCACTCCACCTTACTCGTCGCTAATTAAGGTAGGTAAAGTAGCAGTAACGTAACGCCCATTCTAGCCGCTTTGCTGCGTGCTCTTCTGTAAGAGCTGGCTACTAGAGGCACATCCATTTCCGTCGCTCCATTTCGTGGCAAAGGCGTTGTATTGTCCGTTTACACGATTGAGGAGCGTGCTCTTTACGTAATTCTTTGTGTGTAACATATGGATTGCGCATTGTAGTCTCTATAATTGCATCACGCTCATCTTCTGTAATAACGCGTGGTGCTCCTTTTCGTGGTAGTGAGGCTTGTCCTCCAGTTACTCGCTCTCGCTCTCGTGCTCTAGATATTGTAGATTGTACTGTTGCCTTTGTAAGTGAGTGTTTCGTTGCAATTTTTTGTAGTGACCATCCTATATCATGAAGCTCAAGTATTCGGACACGTGTTTCAACACTTAATTCAGGGCCTCGAGGCATTGTAGATTGTATTATTGAAGCTATTCTACAAGAACGCGTACACTTAAGTGTTCTATAAAGCAGCGGTTGTTTTCGTGTGTTAAGCACAGACCCGTATGCAAACTTCTGTCGCCGTACTGTAACCGGCGAGCACTGTCCGGACCCAACTGTGCGATGACAATGAAATTGGCTATCGTGCTGACTGCAAATATTGCTAACTCTTTCGAGATCATACTAAGTAATCTGTCATACCAGGGATAGACGCCAAGTGCCTGAGGCTGCAGTTATCTAGCCACACACATCTCTCAGCCTCAGTGTGGCTGATCTTGCCTGTTAAACGGCAACGGTAGCCGAGTGCATTTCTGGCTCCGAGATCTCCTGTGCAAATTCTGAGCCCACTTTATTCTAAAACATTTAGAAAATCGCTGAAAATGGAAGCAGACTAAGTATTCTTATCTCTGCGCGAAATTGGGAGTTATTCAAGCATCGTAAATGCGTCGCACGAATAAGGCGCGGGCACAGGGTTATAGCTTGGCAGTAATTACGGGTAAAATATGCATGGTTATGAAACTCATTTGTCCTACTATATTCTGTATGTAGGTGAGGCTAATATATATAACCAATAACGTTAACGTGGTCCACCCCAGAGCGACGCACACCACTAAGCGACGCACTTTTCCACGCG
>JPKC01002007.1:0-39327 GCA_000750925.1 Pseudogymnoascus sp. VKM F-4518 (FW-2643) | reverse complement strand
CACTCCCCCCGCTCCCACCCCCGCACACAACACATCCATACATCATACAAAAAAAACAATATCGCCTCCTCAGATGCGATGAAGGAAACAAAACGCCCCCCATCCGAATGCAGCGCAGCGCAACGCAGCGCAGCGCGAATAAATTTCATAAGGGCAGGACAAATCACATCAAGTGGTCCCATCCCAGCCACAGCTAACCCGCGACCAAGGCCAAGGCCAGGAAGGAAGGGGGTGGTTAATCCAGCGCCTTCCTCAGATCGGTCCAGCGCCGCTGCAGGGTCTCGTGTTGTGCGTTAAGCTATTCGTTCTGTCAGTCCTGAACAAAGTGGAACAAGGGATGCCACAAGTAAGGGACGCCACAAGTAAGGAGAAAAACGGGCTACTAACCTCAGCAAACGCCATCTTCGTCTCCACCAACGTCCCCTCCATCTCCCCCATCTCCTCCTCCAACCTCGTATTCTCCTCATGCACCTCCAAATTCCTCTTCATCAGCCTCTCCATCTCCGTCTTGAGCCTCCCCTCCACCTCAGCAGGCTGCTTCTCCACCACATCCCTCAACTCCGCCACCTGGCCCTTCAGACTCTCATTCTGGTCGAGGAGCTCCTCATTCTCGACTTTCGTGCGGACGAGATCCGTTGCTAAGGCGGCGTGCTCTTGGTCGTGGTTCTGGACTCGCTCTTCGAGGCGGCGGACTGAGAGGGAGAGGGCGAGGTTGGTGGAGCGGAGGGTGTCGAGGTCGGCTTCGCGCTCCTTTTCGAGGCGGGTCTTGTCTTCCCACTCTGTGGTGTAGGTCTTGAGCATCTCGGGGGTGATCTTGACAGCGCACGCGTCGAGGACGAGGGTATCAGCGCGATAGACTTCCTTATCGATACTCGCGCCCGAGCTCCCGAAGAAGCCGGATTCGAGGATCGAGCCGGGGGAGGGGGAGGCGTCGATGTAGACGTCGAAGAGGCGGTCCTTGAGGAAGTTGGTGAGGGCGACCATGTCGTTCAACCCTAGCAGCGTGGCGGCGTTCTTCTGCATAAGGACGATGCCGAATTTGAGGATTGCGGCGAGGCCTTCGCTGAGGATGAGGTCGTAGATGCGTAGGACGAGCTGGAGGGGGAAGCGGTAGGCGAAGAGGGTCAGGAACCATTGGGTCGCGTAGAGGTGGGGGGTTACGCCTTTGCGATGCAGGTGGCAGTAGAGAGCGGGTTCGAGGTCTTCGAGGAGACGTTCGAACTGGTATAGGTGCATGTGAAGGCCGGGCATATCTTGGATGAATAGATCGCGTAGTCGGTACTGGTTCATCAGGCGCACCAGCAGGCAGAATGCCTCTTCTTCGGGGAGGTTGAAGAGGAGTGGCATGGCCAGGAAGTTCATCCCTTGAGCGTAGCCAACCCCTTCATCAAATAGGGCATATGCCTTGCACACCCCAAATAGTCCGTCCTGGAGGCCAGCGCTGACAGCAAACTTCGAGAAGCTCGTCCTCGCGCCAAGATCGCGCTTGATAGCCTTCTCCAGCTTCTGCAACGACGCCGCATCGTCCTTTGCCTTCTTCTTCCTCTCCACCAAAGCAGCAGCCTGTGCCTTTGCAATATTCTCCGGGTCCCTCTCAGTTGGCGACGGCGACTTCAAGCCGCTTCCCGATAGGTCAGAGTGCACTGAAGACGCCGATGACGCGGTATCCTTGTCCTTCCCGCCGTTCGACCAAGTATTGCTCGCTCCCGCGCTGGAAATGCTCGCCCTATCCTTGTCCTGGTCCGTTCCACGCGAGAGTAGGTCTCTATACACCGATTCCAGTTCCTCGTTCTTGCTCTGGGCCAAGACTTGCCAGACAACTCCCCGAATAGCGGACGGGATACCAAGAGCTATCGCTTGGTTCAGCTCTTCGGGGCTCGTCCTCGCTACTGCTGCTGGGCCCTCGTAGACCACTGACTGCCATAAATCCCAGTCAACTTCTTCGTGGGCAGGTGGTCCAGAAGTAACGCCCACCGCGGTTCCTGGTGCTAACGAAGGGTTGAAAGCTGGTGCACTCGGGGTTGCTGGTAGAGCTTTATCCTCCGACCCCGTTGGGCTAGTGATTCCTGGACCAAGGCTCGCACGTCCAATCATAGTATCAATAGCCGTTCCATCCTCACCTTCTTCACCCAGAGAGGTAATGCCTGCCTCTTCCCTCATCCGCACGAGCTTGAATCTGTCCCGTAGACTATTCCTCGATGAATTCCTGATGCCATTTGGCGACTCATTCCCCTCGTCCAGTTTATTGAGCATCAGGTCTGGGTTGCTATTTGTCGTAGCTATCGAAGACGTCGTGTTTCGGCGGCCTCCAGAGCCGTTGCCAGGAGATGGTACTCGCGGTACAGTTGGTGGCGGCGGTGCCGAACCCCTCGACAGCCATGAAAACGGACCTGTCAGCTTTCGAGGTGGGGGGACAACAGGTTGTGGCTTGTCCTTTGCAGGAGGTGGTGGAGGAGGTGGTCCCCACGGTACTGATGGCAGCGAACCTTGGAGGCCGGTCAGGATATCCTTTGCGGAGGATCTTGCAGGTAATTCGGGCTTTGTAGTATCTGCTGTACGTCCAATATGATTAGCAACAGCTCTGATTAACAGCTGATGGGGGCAAGAGTCTGAAGGCCATACCTTTGTCTGTTGGTGTGGCCGCAACGGGAATCCCCTCTCCGTTCAAGCTCACGTTATCCAAGCTTAAAGTTGAGAGGCGTTCTGTGACGGCTGGTGGGGACCTTGGTTGGCTGCTTGTAGGTGATACGTCGTCTTCTGGGTGTGCCTCTAGAGGAGGTACAACGGGGGCCTCGGAGCCTCCATTATGATGAGCCGTGTGGGAATTCGTTAAAGATCGTGTTGAAGCTGTTGGGGACGCAACTTTGTCGTGGTCAATGGGTGTGGTGTCGGCGTCTTCGAAGGTGTCCTGGTAGTATAACAGTTAGCCAACAATCCAGATCAGTAATGCTTTGTCTGGTCTCTCTTACAGTTTCATGGCCCGAGTCCTCAGATTCAGGCTGTGCATTCTTGACCACCGACTCAGGACGGGTATCGTCTCCTTCTGGTGGTGCCATTGTGGATGTCGGGTGGTATATGGCTTGTTTCTGTGCTTCTGGCCCGACCTTGTCGTTATCCTCGAGAGTTCAGGTGCTATTCGAGGCCATCAATGGTGAACTGTTTGTATGCCCCTCTCTGACGTTTGTCGGTTGCTGGCTGCAGATTATCACGGGTGGTGTACGACAGCAAGTAAGGTTGGAGGTGCGTATGTAGGGCGTATGTAGGGAGACGGAGAAACGGTGGCTTCTGGGTGTCTGGTGTCTGGGTCGTCGTTTCCCAGTGTCGATCTCAAGTGGGTTTTTTTGGGATTCTTGGTTCCCCTCAGAAGCCGATCTTTCTTTATATAATCTGGCCCGTGTTGCCGCCGTTTGCCCTGTGGCTGAGTTCGCTCTTTTCTATTATGGTCGCCGAAATATATTTGGAGCTGTGCCTGGTTGAGGAGCGAATTGATGGAGGTCTCGCGATCTTGGCAATCTTAATTCTGGATCTGCAGAGCCAGGGGACGGATTGGGGAATTTCTCCAGTTTTGCAGGGCTATTGAAATTGAATCAATTCGATTAATGCAGTGAATGAGGCCACAATTATTATTCACTGGGTGTGAGTAGTATTATTTTGTAGGGTTAACGGGGTAAAGAGAGGGAGAGAATAGAGAGGATAGACGCTCCCATTGTTCTCGTACTATATGCTGTACTGGCACTATAAGACACGTAAACACAGGACTGAGGTAACCCTCTCTCTCTCTCATGACCGTCATAATCCCCTCTTCCAGCTCCCATCCATGAAGAAATTCCATTAATATCTCTTCTATAATGCTGTATAAATACTGTACAATTCTGTACGCCCATAATCCCCCTCCCCTGTCCGGTGAATATCGTTTGGTACACAAAATCAACACAATTATCTGCATCTCGGACGTCCAATCTCCAATCTCCAATCTCCAATGATGGCGTCTGGAACTCTGAGACTCGTGGACGGTTAAATCCACTAAAGTAATACCCGGGAAGCCACGGTAGTCCAGGGTGGTATTTCAGCCGTGCGCGTTGTTATTTCTGTCTACCTAGACAGGCAACAGTGTAATCAACCTGGAACGCGAAACACTGACGCGAGTGCCACTTGGCGGTCCACAGGAGAGCGTGTTTCAGCTGGATAGACTCATCGGAACTCGTCAGAACTCTTCAGCCTCCAGGGGATTCTATCTCATTGCTCGTACAGAGACAAATAATCGGAAACAAATAATCAAAGACAAATAATTTGTAAGATATACCATAAAGCCAAACAGTTGGAAGTTAGACGTGTATGGTAATTGTATTGTACGCAACGGATCATAGCTAGCCTGTTAGCCTGTTAGCTCGTGCTCTATGTCACGTGCTGATTGTCCTGATTACACTGATTGTGCTGATTGTGATCCTGGAACCAAACCACGCCTCATAATATCAGGGTCTATGTGAACCTAAGATACCAAAGAAGGTCATGGTGATGATATATATACTTCGGAAAGTCTTATTCACTTGAAATATACTCTCCTGGTATAATATGGATTTATATAGCTGATTCGCCCTAGAATATAATGCCTGTGATTTTTCAATGATTTTCTTTCAAATATTGTTGCATATTTTATTATTATTTCCCTTATTCCATTTTCATACCAACTAGTGATAAATAATAAAACAGACCATTTTTTTATATATACCCCAGAACCCCGAATTTACTATAGATCGTCCTCCAAACCATAGTCCTATCACGACCACATGCTACACAGCATCTCTCGCAATAATTTATCGCCCAACTCCCAATCCCAGACAGAGCCCATTAAACTCGTGAAGGGCAGCATGACGTGGTCACCCGAAGGGTCCTTGATTAGGCCTACGGATGCATGACCCGCCAAATAGAAAGGGTATTGGGTAGCACCGGAACCTATAATCTAGGCAGAGTTGGATGAAATAGAAAAAATTGCCCTTTGCGAGCTTTTCGAGCTGTAACGTAGAAGACCAAACACGTTCACTGTAATATTGATTTAATTTATTTACCACCTTAGCTATTTTCTAGACCAAAAAAGTGACATGAAGATCAGCGTCACTCTAGAAGTAAAAGAACAAAATACTGAAAAACACGATAAGCGTGGGGTTGCAAATTCACTGCTCTTCTCTAGCGATACGCGCGCTGCCGCCGTCCCCAAAAAACTAGCGGCTCCGGTGGGTGAGCTTGGAATACCTCACCTTCTACCCGCCCTGCCTTATATCTTCACATCGAATTCCTAACAAACCCAACCTCTCTTACAACAGCTCCGGACTCGTTTGTCTTGATCTACCTTCCTTTACCACAACCTTATCCGCCGAAGATCCTTGATCAAGTTACGAAGAGAGTTCTCCACCTCTCTTTCGCAACCTGGCAAGGGTAGCACCTTCGACTTACGATATACCAACACTTCCGTTTGCTGAAGCCACAGCACGATCAACACCACACAAGTCCGATCTGAGCGCCTGCAGGGTGCTGTAGATTCACCTGAACTCGATCAGGTAATACATTCCCTTCCCATACTTATTTCTAGATACCCGACACCACACGTCGAATACCATCCCACTCGACAACTCCAACGTTACACCCTTGCCACTTCACTCCTCCGTTGGAGCTGTCCGACCTGGACGCTCCTCGAATATCAGCAAAGCTGTCTCCAGCTTGGGCCAATGTGGAGGCAGTGTAGGGGGACAACAATATCCCAAATTGCGGTGTTACCGCAGCAGTCAACACCATGGTCAAGATACTAAAGACCATACAACCAAAGCACAAGGAGACGCTGGTACGTTCTATATACTCTTGAAATCCGACCCAGGACGAGCTGACATTTCCTTAGTCGCCGTATATCCAATCGTTTGTGCAGAACGCATCGACAGCACCATGGCACAGCCTTCCGCAAGCTCTTGCCGACTTCCCGACCAGATGGCCTTTCCCCAGAGGTGATCTCTACCACTGGATTCCGCTCCTCAATAGATTCGATAGCGACCTCGAAACTTTCTGCACAACCTATGCACTCAACAATGGCCCACAGGTTAAGGATTTTGGATGCGAGCTCCTGCAAAAGGGCGGCGCGACAGCTGAGCAGATTTCCGAAGCCGGGTTTGGCCCGGAGGGCGATAGAGAGGTGATAGAGCGTATCCTGCATTTCTCCAGGATATTACTCGAGAATTGCGGCAATCGAAGCATATATTCGAGCAGCACTCACTTGAGCGACCTCCTCAACAGCACTTCTCTGTCATTACTCGCGGCGACACTTCAGATCGGCACACAGCTCGCCCAGCGCTACCAGGCGACGTTCCGAAGGATCGCAAGCTCCCACCGACAGACAAATGCGACTCTCCTCGCAAACCATTACAATATCGACCTAGATAAGGTGCAACAGCTCTCTCAGCCTTTCTCGAGAACCGTCACTGCGACGACCACTGCGCCCACGGTTCCGAACACACCCGTCACCCCGAACGCGAAGGGCAAGGATAAGGCATATTTCAGCATTCCTGTAGCAGGCAGCAAGACCACTACAAGCACCAGCTACGCGAATGATCTGGTTTCCCTTGTCAGGAGCGGAACGCTTCCTGATCCCAGCCCCAAGGGCAAGAAGGCTGCATCAACATCGTCACAAACTTCCGCGGAGGTAGACTGGAATGAATGGGGGGATGTGCGCATTACATATTACGAGTCCCAGCCACGCGGGGAAGAGGCACCACCACCGACAGCTCATAATGCATCGGCTGCACCACCAGTTACACCTACTCCGGTACGACGCACATCGATGCTCGGCAATCAACATGGAAATCGAACCTCCAGGGCTCCAGCTCCCGAAGAAGCTCCCGCAACTCCAAGTCGGTCTTCCATGCAGCCAGCCACGGCCCCAGCCCCGGCAGAGGAGAAAGCGACCTCGAGCTTGAAAGTGATTGACGTTCCAGCGTCCAAGGTCTCCGAACATTCTGTCCAGGAGCTGCTCCAAGAATACCTCCCGAGTGTACCGGATGCATCGAAATACACGCTTCTTACTAAATTACGAGTTGCAAAGGCCTTATCCACTTCCTTGGATACCCGTAGGCAGATGCTTGCCGTCCGTCTTTTAGCCGTTACCAACCTGGCCTATATCTATCCTGAGCCAAGCTTCTTGGAGAAGGTCTTAAAGCAGGATAGCGACGAACCACGTCGCCTGCAGCTCATCTATCAACTGGCGGAGCTGATCCATCCACCTGCCCAAGGAGACTTGGGAATCCCCAGATCTCTCCAAACGATCGCTGTCAATGCCCTTGAAGGTCTTGCCCAGCACCAGCACAAGTACCAGGATGTGTGCACGGCATTAAATACGAATGTCAACCATGGAGTCCTCCTCTATATTGTCCGAAAGGCCGTCGCAGAAATGGCAACTGATGAGCCTGGCGACAAGCACACAGAAAATGACGAGTGGCACAGTGCGTTATTTGCGCTTCTCTCGCACGTAGCCACGCTTCCTCGGGCTGGAAACGAGTTGGTCACCGCCGGCCTCGTCCCCATTCTGGTCGAGGTCCTGACGCTGCGCACCTCAGTTGCTGAGGGCAGCTACCCCCGAGTTCTCAACTTCCTAGACGCTATCGTATTTAACGTCAAGGACGCCTTCCAAGTCTTGGCGAATGCTGACGGACTGGACGCTATTTCGAATCTGATTGTCCATGAGGTCCAGTCTTCTACGGAAGTGGCCAGAAAAGCCGAGGGCATGCCTGCGGACTACCGATCGCCTTCGATCGATTACGAGATCCCATATTACCAGCAGCAGTCTATTAAATGGCTGTTTAAGTTCATTCACCACATGATGAACCAGGCTGGTGGTTATGGCGGCAACTTTGACCGTCTTCTCAGGAATTTGATTGACTCCCCACAACTGCTTGGAAGTCTCCGAGAGATTATAAGCAATGCGAAGGTCTTCGGAAGCTCCGTCTGGACGAATGCGGTCAGCATCCTGAATGATTTCATCAACAACGAGCCGACTAGCTTTGCAATCATCGCCGAGGCTGGTCTCAGCAAGGCCGTCTTGGAGGCCGTTCTGGGACAGGAGATAATTGTTCCAGCGCCCAAGGACGGTGCACCTCAACCTGAGTCAACCAATGAAGAGGGTTCTCCGGCACGAACAGATGACGACAGCATCTTCTCAGTTGTTGTCGACCAGACCCCCCATCCGCCAACCAAGCAAATGCTCGAGGCTCCCCGGCCTGGCCCTCTGGCCCGTGGAATCATGCCTTCATCGGAAGCTATTATTATCGTTCCAGAGGCCTTTGGTGCCATCTGCCTGAACAATGCTGGCATGAAGATGTTCCTAGAGTCCAATGCCCTCCAAAGCTTCTTTGAGATCTTTGAAAGCCCCGCTCACATCAAGGTGCTCGATAATGACGCCAACAATCTTGCTACTTCCCTTGGCGCAACCTTTGACGAACTGGTCCGCCATCATCCAGCTCTCAAGACCGCGATCTTAAATGCCGTCCTGGATATGGTTGCTAGGGTGAGCCACCTGTGCAAGACGAGGACCGAGACCGAGAAGCTTGGCGCGAAATTGTTGGTCACCAACGCGAATGGGGACGTTGTAGTCGCTGATCGCAGCCTCTTAAGTGAGGGTTCTGACGAAGACAAAGGAAAGGGCAAATCCGTTGATGTAGACGCGGATGTGGAGATGACTGGTGTTTCTACTGAGGTAGCTGAGCCATCGACGGTGTCGAAGCCTTTGACACCGGCCGACGATGACCGCGAGAACAATGTGACTCCGTACATTGCTGCTGTCGCTAACTTCCTCTCCGCGCTGTTCAACAACGCGGGCATTCGCAATTTGTTCATGGAGAATGGTGGAGTTGAGTCAATTTTGGACCTGGCCGAGCTGCCAGTCCTGCCACACTCACCTTCCGATGAGCGCTCGCATAGAAATATGCACACAGTCATTGCCCTCCTCGCAGAACAGAAGGCTCACATCCTTGTACCTTCCTTGATCAAGAGAGCGCAAGCTGCTGCAGATACGTTGATGCCCTTCACACAGCACCAAGGCCCAGAGGCATACTTTGCCAAGTTCATCGATGACTGCAAGCCATCTAATGATCGCACTGATAACCTGCTGGCGAGAGGTACATCATTGGTGGAGGCTATGGTGACAGCCCAGAATCTATGCATGGCGCTGCGTCAATGCATTTCCTCTCCTATTTACAGCCGCAACCAGACCTCGAGCTTTAGCTCCATGAATCTCGCGGACTACTACGTTCGGTTGGTCAAGAGCCTCGGTGCTATACTTGCCGCTAGTATCAAGGAGGATTTCAAGTTGATGAGGCTTGCTCCGAGACATTGGAGACGTGCTGGCCGCCAGTCGGTTCAGATGTTCATGAATGATGCTCCCGAGCCACTCATCCCAACGATTGATTCTACCGAGGAGGCGCTTCATTCCCTGCTGCCAGAAGCACAGGGAACGGCCCCAATGGCCACCTTGGTGACGGATTCTTCTGGTGCTGAGAACCCGATTCATAAAGTAAATCCCACCAAGACACTCACCGCCGAAGAGAAGCAAAGCCCGGAGTTCAAGAACTTCCAAAATCTGCACTATCTCCTCGGCAAGATGCCGATATCTCTGTCTATCTTCTTCCAGGTTATTGGGAAGGGCCTTGTTCCGAAGCGAACTCCTGACTCGTTCCAACGCCAAAGCAACATTTCGATTGCAAACGCCATTGTTGAGACCGTTCTGTCTCAGCTGACATCGGTGAGCGACGAGAGTTCAAGCGAGACATACACCTTCTGGGTCCTGATGTTCCGGACGGTGAAGGACATCCTCGTTAATAATGCGAGGACGGCTGAGAGGCCACAGGAATGCATTACCATCGTCGTTCAGGCGTTCATGAAGGCAGGTGGATTCAACACGATTAACCACATGCTTGAGCTGTTCGATGCGGAGGTGAGGAACAATGCGGATAAGACTGTCAATTTCAACGATGTCGACCTTCTTTTGAGAAATGACCTGGCTACTTTGGGCATCAAGCATATCCTCGAACTCTACGGTCCGCTCGTGACGGGAAAGAATGTTGGCGAATCATTCCAGAGCACGACGCTGCACTCTCGATCTGACAGAGATCGTACCAGCCCGAATTATTTTTCGGCTGGCCAATTCGTACTCGAAGTGCGCATGGCAATCTTGCCGGCGGTGCAGAAGCTCTGGGAGTCAGATATTGTCGAGAAGGGGTCAAAGATTATCCCTAACAAGCTTATCGATATCATTCGCAATGTTATGGAAACCGATTTGGAGGAGGGCGCATTTAGAAATGGTGACAAGGCAATCGTGCCGTCTAAACAGGGGAAGAAGAAATGGAAGGTCAACAGAGAGAACCTTGCCAAGCTCCAAGCCGCCGAATACGAGGAAGATTTGGCGGTAGAGGCGTTGTTTCGCTGCAACAACAGCTATTCATCAGCGCTGGAATACTGCAAGGCGCAACTCAGCGAGAGATCTGGTGGCCGAAATAGATTCGGACACGATGATTACGATCCAAACAATGGTGCTAATGAAGCTTCAGGCCACGAAACAAGACCGTCTACAGGCTCGATAACACCGGATCAGGGTGCCGCGCAGGGAGACAACGGAGCCAACGAAGCGCTCATTGATGGAGTGCCGCCACCAGTGTTCACGCAGTCGCCGGAAGAATTCGCGCCCCATGGATCAGTACCTTCTAATCTACAGCAGATGCTGTTGGAGAATATGAATAGAACCCTGGAGAATGCGGAGGCAGGCAACCTTCTTGCTGCCATCTCCGGAGGTGGCGAGCAAACCAATCTGCCTGAGCGAGTTCCCAACCAGCAGCCATCGCCGTCCTCGGGAGATAAGACCCTGGAGAGCCAGCCCGAGGTCGCTACGGTGGAGCGCCTGAACGCCGAGCGATTGAAGATCCGATCGAATCTTATTGAGCGCTGTCTCGAGGTTATCAATGCACATGGCGAGTTCACCTTTGAGATTGCCGATCTCATTACCACTGTCATCGACAAGTCGCCCGAGCAAGCAGAGATGCGCTCGACTATGGGCGGTACCCTCGTGGTGGCCTTGACGTCGTTCCTTAGTGACGATGTTCGCGAAGTGGGGAAGAAAATCGCTTCGTATGCCCACCTGCTTGCTCTTATGCTCCAGGACGCGCAGTTCTACAAGGCCTCGTTGGAGGAGTTGAAATCCAACCTTGGGAACCTGCTTGAGTTCGTCAAGCTGTCACCTGACCACAAGTCCGAGGAATCTTCGCCTTGGGTCGCTCATATTCTACTTATTGTTGAGATCCTCCTTAGCGACGATGCGGAGCCGAGGGAGACTGAGTGGAAGATCCCGACAAGTGAGACTTCGACCATTGACCAGCCTGTGCTTAAGGCACCCGAATTGGTCGTGTCGACCGAGGATAGAGCTACGCTGTTCGAAGCGATCCTGGATATGCTTCCTCGCATTGGAAAGGATGAGTCGCTTGCCTTAGCCGTTATGCGCATCCTGGTTATCTTGACCCGCACTAGGCATATTGCGGTTGCCATGGGCGAGAAGAAGAACATTCAACGCCTGTTCGTTATGGCCAAGCAACTCGCCGGTGCTGCGACGTCGCGCATTCAAAGCCCGTTGATGCTTATTCTTCGCCACATCGTCGAGGATGACGAGACAATCAAGCAGATTATGCGGTCGCAGATCAAGGTCTTCCTTGACCCCAGCTCGAGCAGAAGCTCGCGCCACCCAGATGTTACGCTGTATCTCCGCAGCATGTCGAACTTGGTTGTGAGGCAGCCGGAGCTGTTTGTGGAGGTTAGCAATGAGATGGTTAAGCTGGTGAAGTGGACTACTACTACACCGGACCAGCCAGGCAGACAGCAGATCGAACTTCAAGATCAATACAAGCGTACCCGTAGAGGAAAGCCGGAGGATGTGGGCTTGCCTACATTGATGCCTACAGAGGAGTTGTCGATGGAAGATGTAAAGCCGTCTACGGAGACTGCCGATACGGAGGCCGCTGAGGGATCGAAGACCGCCGTTGAGCACAAGGTGCCTATCGTGGAGAACCCTGATGGCGTGATCTATTTCCTGCTATGCGAGCTCTTGAACTATAGAGATGTGGAAGACCAGGAGCCTGTACCTCCCGCGCCTGCTGAAGATAAAGCAGCAGCGCCCGCTCCAGAGGCCACGGCACCAAGCACGTCAGGTGCTGAAGCATCGGCACCAGCTCCTGAGACTGCGGTTACAAGACCAGCAAACCCTCCAAAGCCCGAGACGAAGAAGCCGAAGCAAGAGTTCAAGACAGAGGAGCACCCGATTTACATCTACCGCTGCTTCTTGCTTCAGTGCCTTACCGAGCTACTGGCTTCCTACAACCGCACCAAGGTTGAGTTCATCAACTTCAAGAGAAATGCTCCGACTCACGCGGCGACGCCTTCGAAGCCACGCTCAAACGTCGTCAATTACCTGCTCTTTGATCTGATTCCATCAGGTAGCTTGGACCATGCCGAGACCTTGACGATGCGCAAGAAGGTTTCCACCTCATCGTGGGCGGATTCAACTATCACTGCCCTTCTGAGCAAGACTGGCGAGCAGATCCTGGATAGGGAGCGCGACAATACCGACTCCGATGACGAGCCTGACTTGCTCTTCGTCCGGAAATTCGTCCTGGAGAATATCATCAAGGCCTACAGGGAAGCCAGCACCTCGACCGAGCCTCTGGATATCAAGTACTCCCGCATGTTGTCGCTGGCTGACCTTATGAGCCACATCATGGCTGGGAAGGACAATATCGGCGGCGGATCGGATCCCAATGTTACTATCCGCTCGCAGCAGCAGCTCAAGCGTATTATGTTCGAGAAGGGCTACATTGGCGCCTTGACCGCGTCTATTGCTGATATTGACCTTAATTTCCCGGGTGCCAAGCGCGCTGTTAAGCATATTCTTCGCCCGTTGAAGGCGCTTACTCAGACAGCTATTGAACTGAGCGAGGTTGGCAAGGTTGCTTTGACGCCTGGGCAGCATGATGAGGATGAAATCGCGTCGGCGTCGTCTGTTTCTGATGTGGATGACGATCGCGAGGAGACTCCTGATTTGTTTAGAAATTCTACGCTGGGCATGTTTGAGCCGGATCGTGATCATGAATCGTCGTCTGAGGGTGAAGATGGTAAGTTTGAACTCTTGGTTTGGGGATTACAGATTACAGTGCTAATTTTTCTAGATGACGAGGAGATGTATGATGAGGATGGGTATGAAGAGGAGATGGAGGGATATGAAGACGGTCCCATCGAGGATGATGAAGATAACATCAGCGATGAGGACGAAGATCTTGAAGGCATGGGGGAGATTGAAGGCCTTGATGGCGACCATGGTATGGACGTCGAAGTCATTATGGATGACGATGAAGAGGATGACGAGAGCGGATCTTCTGATGATGATGATGAAGATGAGGATGATGATATGGACGAAGACGACGAAGATGATCGCGTCCAAATCATCGATGATGAAGGAAACCCTCACCCTCTCGCCGAATTAGACGATGAAGAAGACTGGGAGAGTGAGGATGAAGACGAGGAAGAAGACTACGAGGGCATGGCTGCGGATGAGGAAGAAGAGGCAATGCATGCTGGTGGCCATGGTCCCTTGGGCCGCCTCGTCCATGCTTTCGGTGGGGATCCTCATAACCATGGCGATATCGATAATCTTCTGCAACGCATCGAAGATGAGCGCGGTGGAGACCCAGATATGGATATTGAGTACTTGGATGAGGAGGATCACGAGGAAGACGGTATGTTATTCTGACTTGGTAAAACTAATATTGACGCGATGCTAATTAGTTCTAGATGAAGTTGATGATGAAGAAGAGGAGATGGATGACGATGAGGAAATGTACGAGGAGTACCAACGTACGTATATCGCTGATATTGTCATGGGATTATGTTAACTTTGTCAGTAGCAGAGCCAGGAATGCCATTTACCTTTGAGTGGAACGACGAGCAAGAACCTCCAATGATCATCTCGCACCGAGGCCATCGGGCGCAAGCGCCACCGCAACCATCACCCTACTTTTTCGGTGCTCACCGCGACCCGCTAGGTGGTACGTTTGACCCTTTAATTTCAGAATTTCAGGATTTGCGACAAAGCTTGGAAGGACTCCAAGTTGCGCTGCGGCAAATTCTTTCCCATGGATTTCTACCCCCACTACCTCCCGGAGCTCCAGATGACAGAACTAATCCACATGCAGTACGCGACTACTACCGCGGTTCCTATCGTTCGCACCGACCCGGCCCAACTCCCCGCGACAACAACGACGGGACCAACCCGCTCCTCCAGCGCGGCGATCGTGCCCGCGGCGATGCCGGTGGTCTTCCGGGAACTACACCATTCATGGGCCGCGAGACTCTGTTCAACATTGTGGGACGCGGTCCGTTCTCAGCGGAGGGAGGCGGCCCTGCTGCTATTCTCAACGATCTCTTCACTCAACTACCATTCCCTGCTGGCGCTCTACCAACCGCCAGCCGCAACGGCGGAGCCCTGCATTTCCATGTCACGGGCGGACCTGGTGGGGCCGATGCCCGAGAGTTCCAAGCCATGTTTGGTGGGATGAGACCGGGGATGGCTCGCGGCCACGAGCGAGGCCCTGGAGCAGCCGAACCGGGCGCTGCTACCACCTTTGTTACGCAATTGACGGCGACGAGATGGAGCGAGGAGGCTAGACTACTGTTTGGTCCTAGACATCCGGAGATGGCGCTGAGGGTCCTTATGGGGCTCATGGCTGTTGTCGTACCAGCAGCTCTTGAGGCAGAGAAGAAGGCAATCCAGGAGAAGAAGGAGGCCGAGGAGAAGAAGAGGAAAGAGGAAGAGGAGAAGGCGGCGCAAGCTGCGAAGGAGGCTGAAGAGAAGGCTGCTAAGGAGAAGAAAGAAGCAGAGGAACGCGAGGCGGAAGAGAAAGCCAGGGCTGAAGAAGCTGCTGCTGCTGCGGCGGCTGCTCCTCCGGTCGTCGAGGAACCTCAAGAAGCTGGTGAGAACGCCCAGCCGATGGAAGGTGTAGAGTCCGGCGAGGCTGCTGCAGCCGGGCAAGAGGGAGAAGGCGCACCTGCTGAAGATAGGCCGCGCGTGACGATTCCATTCCGCGATGGCACTCTTGATATTACGGAATTGGGCATTGATCTCGATTACCTTGATGCTCTTCCAGAGGAGCTTCGAGAGGAAGTTATCACTGGAGCTATTGCCCAGCGCCGCTCGGATGCTGCTGCTACTGGCGCACCGCCATCGGAGATCGACCAGGAATTCCTCAACGCCCTGCCAGATGAGATTCGTGCCGAGATAATCCAGCAAGAGAGACAGGACCGTCGCCGCCGCGAGCGCGACGAGGCCCGTCGTCAAGCAGCTGCCAACGGAGCTCCGGTTCCAGTGCCGCAAGAAATGGATGCTGCGAGCATTCTGGCAACTTTACCTGCGGATTTGAGAGCCCAGGTACTTGCGGAGCAAGATGAGGACGTTCTGGCTCAGTTGCCTCCGGAGTATATCGCACAAGCACGCGCCTCCATGGGTGGTCACCCGCTCCGCGGTCTGACTCGCGCTCGCGTGATTGATGGCGCGGTACCAGGTCGTCCCGCTGGCGAAATCGTCAAGCCTGTCCGTCGCAGCATTGTTCAGATGCTCGACAAGCCTGGTGTTGCTACCTTACTTCGTCTCATGTTCATCTTCCAGCAGGACAGCCTGCGGAACACGCTATACCAGGTCCTCCAGAATATCTCTGAGAACCGCCACAATAGAGGCGAGGTCATTAGCACGATTCTGCATATTCTGCAGGATGGTAGCGCTGATATGACGGCTGTTGAGAGAAGCTTTGCGCATCTGTCTTTGAGAGCTAAGCAACCTAAAGAGAAGGACCCGAAGACGCCTTTGTCTCTTAGCAGGAAGAACACGGGGACCGGATTGGCTGCTCTGACAACTGTTCCGAACACGGATATCTCGCCACTGATGGTCGTTCAGCAATGTCTTGGAGCACTGATCTACCTCTGCAAAGTCAACCTTCATGTGCCGTCCTTTTTCTTGACGGAACATGAATCCGCAGTTAGTGGCCTCAAGCGCAACGCAAGCCGTAAGGGCAAGGGCAAGGATATCAAGGCGCTAAAGTTCCCATTGAACTCCCTCCTGGTCTTGTTGGATCGCAAGTTGATCATGGAGAGCTCGCCTGTTATGGAGTCCCTCTCGGATCTGCTGAGCCGCATCACGGCGCCACTCCAGACGTTTGAACGTAAACAGAAGGAGGCTGAAGAGGCTGCTAAGAAGGCGGAGGAGAAGCCTGCTGCGATTGAGGGTGAGGCGGGGGCTGCTGAGCAACAAGCAGACACGATGGATACTGAGCCTGCGGCTCCAGCTGCTACAGAGACTGCGCCAGCAGAGGCAGGTGCTTCGACTGCTGACGCTCCAAAGGCCGATGACGAGAAGCCTGACGATAAGGCTAAGGAGTCCGAGAAGAAGAAAGTGCGACCATTCGTTCCACCTGTGGTTCCGGATGCCAACCTCAAGCTCGTGATCAACATCTTTGTTGCTCGCGAGTGTAGCGCTAAGACCTTCCGCGAGACCCTTTCGACCATTAAGAACCTTTCGTGCCTTCCGGGCGCAAAGGCCGTCTTTGGCAAGGAGCTCATCTGCAAAGCACAAGAGCTGGGTGAAGTGATTCTTCTGGATCTCGAAGAGCTTTTCCCACAGATTCAGAAGGCGTCCAATAGCACTGAACTTCAGGGTGTTGCTCTTGCCAAGTTCTCGCCTTCGGGATCAGACCAGAACAAGTTGCTCCGTGTCCTCACTGCTTTGGACCATCTCTTTGATCCGAAGAATGCTAGGAAGGACGCCGCGACTGATGCCGAAGCTGGAAGTGAGACTGCTGATACCGAGAAGCAAGATCTCCTGGCCACGCTTTATGAGAACTCTACCTTTGGCCCGATGTGGGAGAAGCTTAGCGCTTGCCTCAGTGCCATCAGACAACGCGATCACATGCTCAATGTGGCTACGATTCTGTTGCCACTGATCGAGTCCCTGATGGTGGTTTGCAAGAACACCACACTTAAGGACCAGCCTCTTCGTGGCAAGGATAACATGCTTACGAGCCCCGTTCCGGAGTCGCGCATGGAGAGCCTCTTCTTCACCTTTACGGAGGAGCACCGCAAGATTCTCAATGATCTTGTTCGCAACACGCCCAAGCTCATGAGCGGGACGTTCTCGCTCCTGGTCAAGAACCCCAAGGTACTTGAGTTTGACAACAAGCGCAACTACTTCAACAGGAGCATCCATAACCGCAACAACCCCGCTCGCCAGTCGTACCCATCGCTCCAGCTTTCGGTCCGTCGCGACCAGGTTTTCCATGACTCTTTCAAGTCTCTGTACTTCAAGAGCGGCGATGAGATGAAGTTTGGCAAGCTGAGCATTCGATTCCATGGCGAGGAGGGAGTGGATGCCGGTGGTGTTACCCGTGAATGGTTCCAGGTGCTCTCTAGACAGATGTTCGACCCCGGATATGCTCTGTTTATCCCCGTGTCTTCCGACAGGACTACCTTCCATCCAAACTTGACGAGTAGCATCAACCCTGAGCATCTTATGTTCTTCAAGTTCATTGGTCGCGTCATTGGAAAGGCCCTTTACGAAGGCCGCGTCCTGGATTGCCATTTCAGTCGTGCAGTGTACAAGAGAATTCTGGGCAAGGCCGTGTCGGTCAAGGATATGGAGTCGCTTGATCCCGAGTACTACAAGTCCGTCGTCTGGATGTTGGAGAACGATATCACCGACATCATCAGCGAGTCTTTCTCCGTTGACAATGACAAGTTTGGTGAGGTGGAGACCGTGGATCTCATCGAAAACGGTCGCAACGTCCCCGTCACGGAGGAGAATAAGCACGAGTATGTTCGCTTGATGGTGGAGTTCAAACTCACTGGATCGGTCCAGGAGCAGCTGGACAATTTCCTGAAGGGCTTCCATGAGATCATCCCCGCGGAGCTGGTCGCAATCTTCAACGAGCAAGAGCTCGAGTTGCTCATCTCCGGTCTCCCAGAGATCGATGTCGACGACTGGAAGGCAAACACCGAGTATCACAACTACACCGCTGCATCGCCGCAGATCCAATGGTTCTGGCGCGCCATCCGCTCCTTTGATAAGGAAGAGCGAGCCAAGATGCTGCAGTTCGTTACCGGTACCTCGAAGGTTCCTCTGAATGGCTTCAAGGAGCTTGAGGGCATGAACGGATTTAGTAGATTCAACATCCATCGCGATTACGGAAACAAGGATCGTCTGCCAAGTTCGCATACTTGCTTTAACCGTAAGTTCCAATTCCGCACCGCTTTATTTTAGATATGGTTGCTAACAATTTACACAGAGCTTGATCTCCCAGAGTACGAGAGCTACGAGATGCTCCGCCAACAGGTCCTCACGGCCATCACGACGGGAAGCGAGTACTTTGGTTTCGCATAAAAAAAAAGGAATGCCAGATAGTCCGTTTTTTTTTCAACTTTATTTTCGCTCGTCACACCGGAGAAGGAGAACATTTTTTATCTTTTTAATTTGGCATGAACCTGGTTCGTTACTCGACGCATTTACAAAGGCGCAAAGAAATGCACGTGTTTTGCTTTCCTCGTTGGAATGGGGGGGGGTGGGATCGGGGGCGCGCGTGCGTGTGATACGATATAGCGAGGAGTGGATGGAGGCTGGGAAGGGAGCTTGGGATTGGGGGGTTAGTTAGGTACATTTATGAATCGCGGCTTTCTCATTTCTGATGGGATGGAGAGCTCGGCGGAGGTTTGGTCGTTGTGGGCGGGTTGGACCTGTGTGGTTCGGCGATGGGGGATGGATGGTAGGAAGTGGAGATCTTACGGTTCGGAACCTGTTGCTTGATTGATATGGGGCTGCGCGCGCTGGGCTGGGCTGAGGATGTCGGATTGTACAGTAGATAGATAGAGGTTTAGGTCAAAAAAGACTTGAGCGTATTGTTTGGTTTTGATTCCTATGATGTGATGCAAATGAAGTAGCTATTGTTTGGATGTCAGCAGTGGCGAGGATACAAGTGAACGTCAGCGTGCTGAAACAAGTGATCTGGTCTACTCTAGTGATTATTCTGGTGGTGCTGTACCAATATCCAAGTTTTGTCTATAATTGTTAATTTTGAAATCCCCACCGTTGTCGCCATGAACTGCATGAGACGGCGACGCAATCCTTCAAGTGCGGTTTAGTGAAACTAGTAGAGAGGGTAGGGCTTATCATGCACAATACTCCTCATCTGTTATCAAAAACGGGGTTGTAACTCAGTGGTAGAGTGTTCGCTTTGCATTACCTAATCCTCGGATTAACATGATCTTATATGCGAAAAGCCCAGGGTTCGATCCCCTGCCACTCCATTATTTTTTGGTTTTTTTTGCACTTTTGTGTTCATAGCCTGTGAATATATTTCACGCGCTAGGACAATGGTTTGTTTTTTTGTCTTTATTATTTGCAGTTGGTGCCAACAAAGCAAGGTATGAGAGGAGAAAGGGAGATAGCATTGAGCTTCCTTTGGCGGTACAATTTTCAACTTTTGCGCCTGCCTACTTGCTTGCTTCCTTTCAACGCCATCAAAGCAAGCTGGTATTTGTTGTAATGATATTATATTATATTATTTTATAGATTACTATTTTTCTTCCTTCTCTCAGCCAAAGCTCCACAGACACCCGATCATAATAGTACAAACCCAACTGGCAATCCCCCAAAAGTGATCAAAATATCGCTCCAGCCAGCCCCTTACCTCGGCTTCGCTTTTAAAATGGCATATAAATGGTAACCCCCTCCCCCCGCCAAAATACCATTCCGCACGCAATACGCCCCAAGTCCAAAAAACTCCCCAGAAAACCGAGCGCCCCCCTAATGGTCCGGGTCCCAATTCGGACCCGCGCACGGCGAGTTGTGCTCAATCCATTTCTGGATCCTCTCCACCATCCACCCCGACTGGTACCTGACTTCCTCGCCGCCATCCTCCGCCTTAGACGGATACCTTGGTTTCCCCAACTTAAACGCCGTATCGAGCTTGCACGAGCCCCTGGAGTACACAAACTGGAAGCAAGCGAGGTCCCTCTCGCATGTCTTGCGGCAGTGGTTGTACGACCTGGTGGGGTCGTGGAGGAAGAATTCGCCAACGAAGTCGGGGGTGATGACAGGGGTAATGATGGGGTCGGGGCGGAGCTGGTCGAAGGGGGATTGGTTGTCCCAGTCATCGCGGCGGGAGGTGGTCATGAGGGAGGCGATCATGGTGTAGTAGAGCTCTTCCATTAGTAGGGGTTCCTGGTACTTGTTAGCTTGCTTATATGTGGGAGAAAGGCGTATGGATGGACGCACTTTGGTTGAGTTCCTCTGATTCTCAAAGTCCCACATGTCTTGGACCTCCTCGCTCCCCACATGATGCATTGTCGCAACCGGCGTGCACCACAGCTCAGGCCCAAAGTTAAACGTCTTGGGCCTGTTTCCGTTAATCACCGGCCGCACGTTTTGCACCTTTAGGCCTTTCTTAAACAGCGTTTTGCCCAACTCTTGATCGCCGCAACACGCCGTCGTGGCGTTCTTATCGAACTCCTTCGCCAACGACTTGCGGTCGTCTCCTACCAGCAGTTGCATAGCTGGCTTGCTGAGCAAGTATCCACTGCCGCCATGCGCAAACGGCGGCCTTCCGACATCGACCTGGCTGCCTAAGTAGAGCGGCTTGGTGGCATCGAGGGTGGCAAGCCACAGGAACAAGTTCGTCCAGCTGATGTATGTATCCGCGTCGATATAAAGATACCAATCGCGTTCCGGCGCCAGATCCCACGCCTTCTGTGCCGTGTATAGATTCTTATATTTGTCCAGCCGCCACGCCTCATCGCTCTTCCACTCAGTGCGCAGCGAGCCCATGTCCTGGCCCAGCTTGCGTAGCTCCTTCTGACTATTGTATAGGTCGAAGTCGGGGTTGTCGGACGTGGCAGCCGCCGTGGCCTTGTCGAGAGAGTCGTGTATGGCGAAGTTGCCAATCGTCCCCGCCATGTCGCTGAAGAAGAGGACGTTCTCGGGGGGGACGCAGGAGAGGTAGGTGAGTAACAGCGTCGGCAGCTTCGAGAAGGCCTCTGTCGCCCCCGTCTTGACCACAATCACCAAGCTGGCATCCGGGGGGTAATTGGAGCATCGTGCACCGGGCCTCCATCCCGCGGAGGTGGCTGCGAAGTTCGCTGTAGCACCGCTCTTTCGCTGCTGCCCTAATATTTGCGGCAAAGGGATTCCTCCCTGGCAGTTTCTCAGTCGTGCTGGCTTGCGTAGCTTCGCAACGAAGCCAAAGCATATGAGCGTCACCAACAAAACCGCCAGACGATGCCGGGTGTAAAATCTGGATACTCCATAGTGCCTCATGGCGGGCGCGCCGTCCAGCTTCATTCTTCGAGTCCCGCTTTATACGGAGTAGCTCACCACTAGGCCCATGAAGCTCGAAAGAGCTTAAAAGCAGTAATATCGTTTATAACAAACGAGAAATAGCGACGGTAGCAAAAAAAAACGAGGGGATAATGACGATGAGGGGAAGCGTAAGCTCTGTAGCTTAGCATCGTATAGATGAAAGTCAGCCCGAGGGACTCAGCCCTGGCATGCTCCAGATTCAGCCCCCCCAATACGGAGCCGTGACAACCGTACGGGGTAAACCAGAGTGATCCGAGGCAAGTGTCACCCCATATGCAGGGATCCCCATCCATGTTTGACAATGCGACGTAGCACCCGTCACTCGTAGCTGCAGAACGATTCCCCGCATATTTTTTGCTCATGGATACGAGCATGAACTAACTTAAGGGGTTGGGCGTCCATAGCGTAAAAACAGTGGCTATTAGATGTCAACCTCGTCTGTCAATCACTATTAAAGCATATAACTTACAATATCAGAGTTTGTCTCGCGATTGACAGGATGGGGGATATATGGCGAGAGAAGGCCTCCACGCGAGCTTTGGGATCTACCTTGTCAACTTTGGCAGGATCAAAATAGCGGGTCAGCCTAGGCCCTATTGCGTGGGGATCGGTGACGGGCCCATCCATAGCGCATTTTAGTGTCATGTCCCTGAATTCTATTTACACTGAACGCGACAACTGATAAACATAGAGGCCATTAACAGAAATTGATACCTCGCGTGTTGAGATGGCAGCCGATATGTGAAAAGAAATATGAGCTTTCCATAGCTTCAAAGCTCCGAAGTTGCACTAAAGAGGAGCTTTAGCGGTCAGCTCACTTAATACGACTAGGGATATAGGTACTTACTGTGTGGAGTATTGGCTTTTAAATCCACATAGCCTCATTGACGCGTTGCCCCATACGGAGCCCGAGCGTGTTTAGCAGACCAACGGAAGTCTGAGCCACCAAACTTCGCCGATATTTAGACTTTGAAGCTAGTAGCGCCACAAACAACACTCCTGAGATATAAGGGTCTTGGGACCCTGAAAAATGCAGCCACGACCACCACGAACGCTTTCTTACCTGTTGTAAGGAAGGAACGAACTCGAAGCGCAAACGCAGTCGACTTTGCTTGTCCTTCCAACACTTTATTTGAGCACGTTGAGCGTCAATCATAAGTAGCCACAGCCAGGCACACGAAGAATTTCAATCAATCATTCTCGGTTTATCAATGTAGCTCTCCTCCCACCAGCCAAATGCAAGTTGTCAATCTGATCTTCTAACGCCATTTGCCCCATTCGTCGCAGCCGTAGCCGAGTATTGAAACCATCCGAGAGTGCTCATGTATTGATACTGTCCCCCCATAATCATATCGCCGTTACCGTAAAGCATTTACTGAATAACCTCGTCCCCCTAATGAATATCGCTCCCTTATCGAATACTCTCGACCCCCTTATCGAATAACCTCACCCTCCTTGTCGATACCCTCCAACCCCTCCAATATATCGCTGCCCCCAAGTAAACCCTCGCCGCCAGCTGTTGCTTTCTGACCTGCACTCCAAACCTCATGAAACTTGACGCTCTCATCGCTTGCAGCAACGACAATGCAGCCCTCTTGTGCCGTACGAGTCAGGCTGCTTCCACCCTCACTAGCATTGTGGGTATCATTTGGCCCGCCTGGATAAGAGATCGCATAAAGGGCTCTATGGTCGCCTTCCCATGGAATCGCAGCTACCTGCTTGCATTCTGGCCATGAAAAAACTGCAATTCGGTACGGATGCTCTGGCTGTGCGTATCCAAATGTGGCGCATATTTCGCGGCGTGTTGTTGACCATATGAGCGAGGTCACCTGCGCCGCAACGCTGATTGTTGCTAAGCAAGCACCGGAGACGGCGTGGAAAAAATGGATACACTTGTCGTTGCTTCCTCCACCAGTTGCGATGAGACCATCTCTCCATGGGCAGAATGCAATTGCTTTTACGGCGGCCCCATGAATCCACCTATGTTTCTCAGCCCCTATCAGGATGCTCTTGATACGGCTATTGCCAGGAATAGAAATAGTGCGTTGAACGCTATCAAGGCCAGTAATAAATTCGTCCGTTTGATGGTCGCCCTCCTGAGGTATCGAGAGCTTATAAGCTTCAAAAAGACAGCATAGGTTGTCGTTCCCTCCTGTAGCAAGCAATGAGCCGTCGTTTGACCATGCCATGCCGCATATTTGCTGAGTGTGAACTGAAATACGGGCAAGCAGGGTCATAACTCCCGTCCACCCATTGCGATCAACTTCCCAGGCGTCTGGCCACTCAACAGCATAGTAGTAAATGTTGCCTACTTCGTCTCCAACAACGAGATCTTCGGTCTTAACTAGTTGGCCTGGTGTATGAGGGCTCCGAGAAGGTCTCAATGTTACCGTGGGTCGCCAAGTGAGACAGGCAATGGGACACGGTTGTTGAACCTCAAAGCGAGGCAATGCGCGGTCGTAAAGAGACATGAGGTTCAGGGTTCCATCCGATCTCCCGTACGCAAGTATGCATTTGCAACCTTGCGTGGACGAAAAAGCAATAGATGTTAGCCACGTGCCGTTATTGTTTCCAGAATTGAGTAAATGGACGCCTTGCATTTCGGACCATGCGTAGAGCAGAGAACCAAGTCCAACCGCCAAGGTATGGGATGTATGAGAGTAAGCCAGGACTGAGCAGTAAAAATCATCGCGCAAGTTAGGCGCATCGAGAACTGTGCTCAATGTTAGTAATAATCATGCCTAATGTGGTGGTTACTTATTTAAAAGGAGCCGTAGGCAATGTCCGGGCCTCAGTAGCTTTCTTGACCTCTACAAAATGTCAGCTAAAACCATTGTATGGTGGTGGAGATTCTAACTGGCTTGGGAGCCATTGGTAACCCATTCTGTGCCTTTCCAAGTGGTCCTTGTGCCAATTTCACTATAACCTCGCCTCTGAGGATCTGCCCTCGGTGGTGAGATGGAATGATCAACGAAATCGTGTATTCTTTGCGCCCTATCAAGTTCCAATGCTTTGGCTAAACGGCCTTCGTGCTTCTCTCTGTCTTCCTCCTCTTTTGATACCGCACTCGAAAATGATGTCGTATAGAGGGGAGCATTTGTACCAGAGCCCGTTAACCCGCCACGGCCATCGGAAACCCCAACGCTGAGTGGTGCCAACCCGCCAACGGCCCAAACAGAGCCAAGGCTGATCTTTTGATTGTCAGCATAGTTTCACTTTATTGAAGCTGGGTCTTGCTCCGACGTACTTGACGCTCGCCATTGCTGGCGGCTGAATCTCGTCGAAACATGAGAGTGCTAGGCTCTGAATGAATTAGTTGTGATTTCATAGTGGGACCGGGAGTCTTGCCTCCAGGGCGAACAGGTGTAGGATTCCCTCTGTTCATTGCAGCAATAGGAGGGTTTGGAGTTGTGAAATTCCGCCGCGGGCTAAAGGCATCTAAACTGGCACTGTCATCTCTAACAAGTTTTTCAGTAGGCGAAAGCTGCTGAGGAACTTTGTTGACTCGGAATTTCTGCACTGAAGAATCCTGGTAGTCGACAGAAGCTAAGAATCGGTCGGGGGACCTCAATGAACCCGAGTAGCGCGTTCCATTCGGTCCGCCAGAGAATAATTTCAAGGAAGGTCGAGGATGTAGTTTTGACATGCCGTTCTTAGAGTTAAGTCTCGGCATAGTGCAAATGCCCAAAGGCCATCGTCGACTGCTTAGTCTCTTGAGGAATACTTCGTGATCATCGTAGTTTGCTTCCGGTGCGTCCTCAAAGCTGCTGGCAACCGGTTGCATTGGAGCTTCGGCCATGGGAACATCAGGTGGCTCAGAAACTGGCGGGAGCTGGTCTTCGGTAATAATCAATTCAGGCTGCTCAGTGGCTGCTGGGATTGAAGCTTCGACATCGATAGTTGCAGGTTGTTCGGCAGCGGATGGAGGCGGAGCTTCTGTGTCGAAGACAGAAAGTTGCTCAGCCGCCCACAAACCTGCTCCTTCTATGGAGTCATTGTCATCTATGCGAGTGGTGCAGGTATCATACCCAGAATCTTCGAACGCTGAAGAAATATCAAGGAGAGAGGCTTCGTTGACCTGAGAGACTTGCATTGCTGAACGACGGATTCAGATCAAAGGAAAGTAACGAAAAAAATGAAAGCCGCTGAGGATGAATTGAATGCAGTACGAAATATCATGAACGAGCGAATGATTGACTGGGAAAAAGAATGATTGAAATGGCCCCAGTGATCAGATATGGCTGCAAACGGGCCCTGGGAAGCCCAATGAAAGAGCACACCAGCTGGTGTGGTGGAAGGCCCTCATGGACCGAATGACCCTTTGGAGGTCAATTGTTGAAGCCGTTACCGTTAGAGATAGTGATTGTTAGTAGAGTATACTTGTAACCCGATATAGTACGAAAGGCTCGAGGTGGAAAGGAGTAAAGTGGCCGACGATGAGCGGGATAGCTCTATGGGCCCACCGAGGGGTAGCGTAAACAACATCGCTTATCGGGACCGCAATCGCGACTGCCTGCTCTGTTATCCAAGCTGAGCTTCACGCCGAACAAACACAGCACTGTCAAACTGATACATACGGAAAATGACAAGTGTATGAACTACTTGTACTCTAGTTGCTTGTCCTGTGGCTGATCGAAATACAGCACGGCGTTCCGAGGATTGCGGCGGCAACAGTACGGACAGAACAGCAACGTCAGGACGAGATAGTCAAGATCGAAAAGTACCAGGCCTTGGTTGACTTGATTGAGACAAAGGTATACTGCATTCCCCAAGTATAAAAGCTCAATACTGACAGTAGTAGATACAAGAACAACAGTATACACCAGAAGTCCTTGCCTTGACCTCGAAACTGCTCACAAAGAACCCCGAATACTACACAATATGGAACGTCCGCAGACGCTTGCTAACCTCTGGACTCTTTTCCAAATCGCCGGATGGGCCATCGCCCTCGACTCAGCCGCCCTCTACTTCACAAGCCAAAACTACGAATTCGCCTTACGAAAAGTCACCCTCTTCTACCTCCACTTCCAACGCGGCCTCCAACGAGACCCCGCAGTCCCCGCCCCCCCAGAATCCTGGGAACAATGGTACAACACTTGAGCTTATTAAAGACGATTTATCATTCTTGGTGCCGTTGCTGAAGCAATGGCCGAAATGCTACTGGATATGGAACCATCGGATATGGCTGCTCCAACAGGCCACCTTCAGATTAGACGTACCGGTTGCGCGGAGGTTATGGGAAGAAGAGCTCGGCCTTTGCAACTACATGCTGGTACGAGATAGCCGGAATTTCCATGGCTGGGGATATCGCCGGATGGTAGTGGAGAAGCTCGAGAGCCCATCATTGAGTGGGAAGAGCTTGGTAGAAGAGGAGTTTGCGTACACCACCAAGATGGTAAATGCCAATCTATCGAACTTTTCGGCATGGCACAATCGAAGCCAGCTTATACCGCGGCTACTCGATGAGCGGAATGCAAGCGATGAAGCACGTAAGGAGTTTTTGGACGAAGGTATGTTGGTCACAATCAAGTACACACTCACCTCTGACACGTTACAGAATTTGATACGATGCGTAATGCTCTCTGGACTGATGCTAGTGACCAGTCCCTCTGGTTCTATCATCAATTCCTTATGGTTACCCTACTGGATCGCACTGTGTCCATCCTACCAAACTTTACCACGGAGCAACGTCTCGACTACGCCAACTCCCAAATAGATGATTTAAAAGAAATGCTGGATGGTGCCGAGGACTGTAAGTGGATCTACAATGGATTATACGAGTATACACTGGCAATATGTCGTACATGCGAACGCCAGCCGACAGCAGACGAGCTGCAAGATTTAAAGTCGTGGCTGGGAGAGTTGAAGAAGCTGGACCCAGTGAGGATGGGGAGATGGGAAGAGCAGGAAAGATCTCTATACCATTAAATATACCAAATATTATCAAATAATTCAAGTAATTCAAGGGTAGATTGACAGAGTCTGCTGTCTACACTTCTTCTATCAAGCCCATCAATCTATTCCACAAGACATACGCCCATGGCACTGCGCAAGGCATCCCTTCCCAGGCCACTCCATCAATGCGGCCTTGTGGCTAACCGCGGGCGCGCGACCTATTCTTCGCATGAAGCTGCAGCGCGTATTGCCAGCGTAATTCGCGCAACGTGCGGCTCAGATACTGGAGTCATTCCCCTTTGCCATAGCTGATGCGTTCGGACACCAAGCTCCTTATTGGCGAATACGGTCTCCCCCTTCTGTTCATTCTTTGGTGTGCAGTTCATCTCTGCGAATACCTTTCAAGCATCGACAACAACCTCAACAATAGCAGTCCCCACTGGTTCCGGCCGATTCGAGAATATGATCTTCCACTTCACAATCTCCACAATCTCCAGCTCTTCAGCACCTTGCCCATCCTTGGAAGTGCCTTCCGTTTCAGATGGTGCTCGTTTCCGAATGATAGCGATAGCCTTTGGTAGTTTCTTGACCTCCCCCGTAAGCCGCTGATGCATGCCTACATAGAGATAGACGCGTTTCTGCCACTCCCCGCCCCCAGACGTCCCTGGCTCGTAGTCGGGGAAGACAAGACGCCCAATTGGTGTCTCGTAGATTCCTGGCTGGTTTGGCGCGTCGTCTTCATCTTGAGTTGGAGGAGACGGTGTGTTGATCGTCCCTTGCATCTCCAGCAGAGCAAGCCCGGATGGTGTACAAAGGAGCTGAGGTAATGGGTTCTCCAAAGGCTTCTCGGCGGTTTTTGGTGACGGGTAGAGGGCCACTTTTGTAGCCATTCTTGCGGATTTTTTGAGTTTATCTGTTTCTTCTTTGGAATAGAATCATATCATTTTATCGAGAATATACGAGGTGAACACGTGCTATAACTTTGTGGATCTGGTTATAATTACTCTGCCTCTTTCTTGATATAGTTGGACGCGATGAGACGCGTTAAGCGACTCGAAGCGCGTAGAGTGAGTTTAACTCCTCTCTCTAAAATCACTTTAAAAAGCAAACCAGTTTCATTTACTCGAAATTACTCAAAATAAGGAAAACTCTCTCACAAGGTAATCTCCCAATTGCCTTCCTAACTGTGCATTGCCAAAATATCAAATATCCCCATGGTTACAACGCAAATACCAAAGTGGCAAGAGCTACCCACTACGTTGCTTAGTCATCTATTTTCCGCCCTTACCGAATCAAGCACTAGCCTACAACAGTAGCCCCGAAATTTAGCTCGCTTATTCCCCCGACTAGCGCAAAATGCGAGCACACACACGAATTTCGCAAAATTGATTCCCTTCTTGTTTGATCCCGATCGCGACCTCATCAACAACCACCGGCCTTTCGACAAATTCTTTAGCCGGCCATGAAGCTTAACATCTCATACGTATGCGCAAATGCTATTCTGACCAAATGGACGATATACTGACGTTGCGGTAGCCTGCCAATGGCAGCCAGAAGATGGTCGAGATCGACGACGAGCGCAGACTCCGTGTCTTCATGGAGAAGTACGATAATTCGAATCTCATTAGAACGAACGAATCTAACATATCGCAGGCGTATGGGCGCTGAGGTTCCCGGCGACTCCGTCGGAGATGAGTTCAAGGGCTACATCTTCAAGATCACCGGAGGCAACGACAAGCAGGGTTTCCCCATGAAGCAGGGTGTCATGCACCCAACCCGTGTCCGCCTTCTCCTCGCCGAGGGACACTCTTGCTACCGCCCCCGCCGCACCGGTGAGCGCAAGCGCAAGTCCGTCCGCGGCTGCATCGTCGCCATGGACCTGTCCGTCCTCGCTCTCTCCATCGTCAAGCAGGGCGATGCCGACATCCCAGGCGTCACCGACACCGTTCACCCCAAGCGTCTTGGCCCCAAGCGCGCCACCAAGATCCGCAAGTTCTTCGGTCTCACCAAGGATGATGATGTACGTTTGTCCATCTTCATCGCCTGTCCGTGCAAACGGTACAGAGTGTGAGCAGAACCTAGGCTAACGGAATTTTCAACTATAGGTCCGCAAGTTCGTCATTCGCCGTGAGGTCCAGCCAAAGGGCGAGGGCAAGAAGGCCTACACCAAGGCACCAAAGATCCAGCGCCTGGTTACCCCACAACGCCTCCAGCACAAGCGTCACCGCATTGCGCTCAAGCGCCGCAACTCCGAGAGGACCAAGGATGCTGCTGTGAGTATTCCAATATCCATACGCCGCAAGAACGTTATACTAATGATATACTAGTCCGAGTACGCCGCCATCCTCGCCAAGCGTGTCCACGACGTCAAGGCCGAGAAGGCCGATCTCCGCAAGCGCCGCGCTTCGTCTATGCGCACCAAGGCTTAGATTGTGTATGGCTGGGAGAAGGGCAGGAATGGGCGGGAATGAGCTATTCGAAAGAAGTCCCATGTATACATGAGTGCCCTTGGGCCACTGTGTACCGAGGATGCTTGCATGTAGGGTCTAGATATTCATGGCATACATTTCAGCAAGGCGTCTTATTCGATGATATCAGTCTGGCTTCTTGGCGTGAGAGAAAAAAATGAGCACTGGCATGTTAAATATTAAATTATGATCCCTTTGTTTACCCATGTGGACGTGATTCCGTGATTAGCACACAAGACTGTTCTCCTTTGAGGCGGTAAGGGAAGGTCAGGATTCTGCCACGAAATATTTCTATCAGTTTGCTAGTTTGCTGGGTGTCAGCTGGGACATCCTGGCTATTGCTCGCTGTCATTTTCAAATTGTCCTTTATGATCTCTGCAGCCAGTGCAGCAATGGATGGCAATATATTTATGCTCAGTCCGTTATTCGGTCCCTGATTATGTGTAACGTGACTAAACCTGCTAAAAATTCTAAAAATTGGTGTATCCATGTGCATGAGCGGGCGTCTCAGAGCTTATCGCCTCGGCGGATCAAATTCCGCGCTAATTTTTGTCTCGACAACTTTTGTCCCGCAAGTTCAGCTTCAAACTTCTGGAACATTTTACCCCACACCGTAGCCTGTAATCCGGGCTTCTCATCCACACCACATCACAGAGTTGCATATCTTCTCACTTGATATATTTTCTTGAAGAATTGAGCTCTTGGATAAACCCGCTGCCATACCTATATCCCGGGCAGCTTCCCGACCCCACGTCACGGCTCTCCCCGATACTCGGACGAATTCTCCTCGACGCACCCATACAAGATGGCGACAAATTCTATTAAGTTGTTGACTGGCAACAGCCATCCTCAGCTTGCCCGCATGGTTGCCGACCGGTAAGGCACACCAGCGCCCAAACCCGGTGATCGTGGAAGGGCACGTTGCTGACTGCGCATAGCCTCGGTATCGAGCTTGCAAAGACTATGAGCCTGAACTACTCGAATCAAGAGACATCAGTCACAGTCGGAGAGTCTGTTCGTGACGAAGATGGTATGAATCTATCTTATTCCTACGGCTCCGTTTGCCTGGTTGGCTGTACCCTAACACCTCAAAGTTTTCATCCTCCAATCCACCGCCCCAGGAGATATTAATGACGGCCTCATGGAACTCCTCATTATGATCAACGCATGCAAAACCGCCTCTGCGCGCCGCATCACCGCCGTCATTCCCAACTTCCCCTATGCGCGCCAAGACAAGAAGGACAAGTCCCGTGCGCCTATCTCCGCGAAGCTCATCGCCAACATGCTCCAGACCGCTGGCTGCAATCACGTCATCACGATGGACCTGCACGCCTCCCAGATCCAGGGCTTCTTCAACGTCCCTGTCGATAACCTATATGCTGAGCCCAGCACGCTGAGGTGGATCAGGGAGAACCTGGATGTCAAGAACTGTGTTATCGTCAGTCCCGATGCTGGTGGCGCAAAGAGGGCAACGAGCATTGCGGACAGGTTGGATCTTGGATTCGCTCTGATCCACAAGGAGCGCGCAAGGCCTAACGAGGTGTCACGCATGGTCCTGGTTGGAGACGTCTCTGACAAGACCGCCATTTTGGTAGACGACATGGCGGATACTTGCGGCACCTTGGCTAAGGCAGCTGAGACGGTTATGGCCCACGGCGCCAAGGAGGTTGTTGCGATCGTCACCCACGGCATCTTGTCCGGAAAGGCGATTGAGATCATCAACAAGTCGAAGCTGAGCAGGGTCGTAACGACCAACACTGTGCCCATGCAAGGCAAGGAGGAGTCGTGCGCGAAGCTGCAGACAATCGATATCAGCCCTACGTTGGCCGAGGCCATCCGCAGGACTCACAACGGAGAGAGTGTTTCCTTCTTGTTCACGCACGCGCCTACGGATTAAGCGTCAAATTTTGGTATGGAATGCCAGCGTTTAGGTTTGAGGTGGATTTTGGAGGAGGCTACTTTTTAAAGTAATAGACAAGAGGGCAAGTCTTTTTGGTGGGGGGGGAATTTTGATAAATTTCAGGCGTTTTGTTGGCGTTAGGTTGCATGGGATATTTCAAAGCTCTGGTAGGCATATGTATAGTGCAAACGTGCCATTTTGGATTTTCAAAAGTGAAGGGGAGTTTGAACCCTATTTTGGGCGTGGTAGCAGCATGGATAAGTTCTCGGAACTTCAAACATCATGAGAACTGACATGGAATAATAATTCTGGTTCTGTTCTCACCTCACTTTATGCCATTCCGAGCGTTATGTTGAAATGCATGTGATTCCTATTTCGTTGGAGCAAATTGATATATATACAGCATCTATACAGCACTTTCAGGCATGTTTATACAAAAACGCTCCGGCGATGCCTTTCCCATGATCATACAGCTCGAGATATTCCCACATGTAATGAAATGCGCTTAAAAGTCCGTAACCCGCCCATTATAACTCCAATCCGCCTCCCCTCCCCACTTCAACGGGTCATTCTTCGGTCCTCCCACTTCCCCCGTCTTCGGATTTACTTCCCCTTCGAATTCCGGCTTCGCTCCCCTGCGAACATCAGGATGTAGCTCCTCTCCCTTGCCCGTAGCTTCTATCCTAGCCGCAAGTGCCTCTGATGACTCTCCTGTTGCCGGGCTTTGGTTGACCTGCGGCTTCGATGCCGGGGACTGGTTTATTTGTGGTGTCGCACGCGGTGTCGAGAAGGCACCCGTCGAGGCCTTCTGAAGTCTTTCGAACTCCTCTTGCTCCTTGGGTGGGAGACGTGGCGGGGAGGGCCCAGTTGCGAAGGCGGGACGAACGGAGGATGTCGAGAAGAGGCGGCGGTAGGGCGCCGGGTTGAGGCGTAGGAGGAGACGAGGCATGGCTGTGTGACTCAATCGAATCTGCTTACTCGACAGTATATGAATAAGGCTTGCTAATACCCGTACAAAAGGAATTTTGCTTCTTGAATCGGTAATGCGTGTGTTCTGGGCAATTCGTTATGGAAGGTATCGGGCAAGGCTGAGGCCGGGCCGGGCGTTAGCCTATTGAATATTCTGCCGGGGCGGTGAAGCGTATTTTGTGGTCGATAGTGGTGGGATGGAGGGGCGACTTCGGATATTTCGTACATGGCTGACTGGCTTGACTCACAACAAAGAGGACACTCGCATATATAAACAACACTTTTTCTCGATACGAGAGTTTCTTACCTCAATATCGCTCATACACTTCAATTGACTCCTAAATATAATTGGTACCGAAAATGGAGGGCCTTAAGCAAACCTTCGCACAATGCAAGAAGGAGGGGAGAGTGAGTCTCAACGAGCCCAGACTATGAGAGCGGTGAATTGATGCTGACATGATATATAGGCAGCATTAGTTACATATTTCACCGCGGGATACCCTACTGTAGAGGAATGTGTTGATATTATGCTTGGGCTGCAAGCCGGTGGTTCAGGTATGCTATGACTTCATTGTAGGTCGAGTCATCAGTGCTAATATTCCTACTTCAGACATTATTGAGCTTGGAATCCCTTTCACAGACCCCATTGCTGATGGACCAACTATCCAAAAGTCGAATACCGTTCGTACAGACCCATTGGACTGCCATTACCTCGCTGACTGAGCTTCAGATCGCTTTAAAAAACAAGGTTACGGTCAGCCTGGTGCTCCAACTGGTCCGCGATGCGAGAAAGAAGGGACTGACAGTCCCCGTACTGTTCATGGGATACTATAACCCGATTTTGAGCTACGGAGAAGAGAGACTATTGAAGGACTGCAAGGAGGCTGGCATCAACGGTTTCATTATTGTCGACCTGCCACCTGAGGAGGCCGTCACATTCAGAAACTTCTGCGCCGCCGCAGGGTCAGTACCTGTCCAAACGATTATTGTTACAGCTGCTAACAGTATCATAGACTCTCATACGTTCCCCTAATTGCCCCATCCACAACAGATGACCGCATGAAGCTGCTATGCGGACTCGCTACTTCATTCGTCTATGTCGTCTCGAGAATGGGCGTCACTGGAGCTACAGGCACCTTGAGCACAGGTATCCCTGAGCTCTTGGCACGAGTTAAGGAATATTCTGGCGGCAAGCCAGCGGCCGTTGGATTTGGTGTCAGCACAAGAGATCACTTTGTCACCGTTGCTAAGATCGCAGATGGTGTCGTGATTGGAAGCCAGATCATCAACGAGCTTGGTGATGCACCAGCAGGACAGGGAGCCAAGACCGTCGAGAACTACTGTGCCACCGTTTCCGGAAGGAGACCAGCTCCAGCCCAAGCCCGTGAAATTGGGGTCGTCGAGGCGGTACACAGCGCGCAAGAGCCATCTGGAGACCAGGTTCAAGTCGACGCCGTCGTCCCACCCCGCCCTGAAGGCGAAGTTGGCCTAGCCGACCAAATCGTTGCGCTGAACGCCGACGGTGCCGCAGACCCAAACCACATCCCCTCCCGCTTCGGCGAGTTCGGCGGCCAATACGTCCCAGAGTCGCTGATGGACTGCCTCTCCGAGCTCGAGCAGTGCTGGGCAGAAGCCAAGAACGACCCTAAGTTCTGGGAGGAGTACCGCTCGTACTACCCCTGGATGGGCCGCCCAGGGCACCTGCACCTCGCCGAGCGCCTGACCGAGCACGTCGGCGGCGCCAACATCTGGCTCAAGCGTGAGGATCTCAACCACACCGGTAGCCACAAGATCAACAACGCGCTCGGACAGATCCTGATCGCGCGCCGCCTCGGCAAGACCGAGATCATCGCCGAGACTGGTGCTGGCCAGCACGGTGTCGCTACCGCGACTGTCTGCGCGAAGTTCAACATGAAGTGCACCATCTACATGGGCGCTGAGGACGTGCGCCGCCAGGCCCTCAACGTGTTCCGCATCAAGCTCCTCGGCGCGCGCGTCGTGGCCGTCGAGGCAGGCTCGCGCACCCTCCGTGACGCCGTCAACGAGGCTATGCGCTCCTGGGTCGTCAACCTCGACACCACGCACTACATCCTCGGATCAGCGATCGGACCCCATCCCTTCCCCACGATGGTGCGTACGTTCCAGTCTGTCATCGGTGACGAGACAAAGGCACAGCTGCAGAAGTTGCGCGGCAAGCTTCCCGACGCCGTCGTAGCGTGCGTGGGCGGCGGTTCGAACGCTACCGGCATGTTCTTCCCCTTCTCCGCCGACCCGAGCGTTGAGCTCGTCGGCGTGGAGGCCGCAGGAGACGGAATCGACACAGCGCGTCACTCCGCGACACTGAGTGGAGGAACCAAGGGCGTTCTACACGGCGTCCGCACCTACGTGCTGCAGGACGAGCACGGACAGATCCAAGACACGCACTCCGTGTCCGCGGGCCTCGATTACCCCGGCGTCGGCCCCGAGCTGAGCGCGTGGAAGGACAGCAACCGCGCGACGTTTCTGGCGGCGACGGATGCGCAGGCGTTTGAGGGGTTCAGGATGCTGTCGCAGTTTGAGGGGGTGATTCCGGCGCTGGAGACGGCGCATGCGGTTTGGGGTGCTGTGGAGGTGGCGAAGAGGCTGGGGAAGGGGAAGGATGTGGTGATTTGTGTTAGTGGAAGGGGGGATAAGGATGTGCAGAGTGTGGCGGATGAGTTGCCTACCCTGGGACCCAAGATTGGGTGGGATTTGAGGTTTTAAAGGGGTGGATGTGAGGTGAATAGAGGTGGTGGGTGATATGAGATCAGATTTTGAGGGGCGAAAACATGATGATAGAGACGCCGCGATTTGGGGTGATGATGGATGATCTAGATCAAAAAAGTTTCGTATCACGCTGAATAAAAAGCAATTGGACTTGAAAATATATCATCATATCGTTATTCATTAAAGTACACTCTGATCTACTACACCCCGCGCAGTAAATCTAAATCTCTACAACAAGCTGTCATCCCCTCTATCGCCATGCCCCTTAGCCTTGACCATCTCCGAGCCCTCCTCTGGCCCTACAGTAGCCAAGTACTTCTTGAAGTTATCGCTCATCTCCACAACCTTCTCGAAATGGTCCTGGCGGAGCTCAATCTCCAGCGGCGCCGTCCCATTCTCCACCTTGCGCTTCTGGTCAGCCTCGTACTCCGCGAGCGCGACAGCAGTTTGGAACGCGTTCCTGATCTCACGGCCGTTCCACTCGGTATCGCGCAGTACGTCATCGCTGAGAATGTACTTCTTCGCCGCCGCCTTGATCGTCACGTCATCGCCACGCTCGCGCTCCAGCTTCGCGAAGAACTGCAGCCAGATGCGCTTGCGTCCCGTGGCGTCAAGGGGCGGGTACCCGATGTAGACGTGGATGCGGCTGAAGAAGGCCGGGTCGAAGTGGCCGACGCGGTTGGTGGTCATGAAGAGGATACCACGGTAGTATTCCATGGCTCGGAGGAAGACACTGACGAGACCGTTGCGGGTAAGCTCGTTGACCTCGCGGCGCTCGAGGTAGACGTCCGCCTCGTCGATGAGCATGACTGCGCCCCAGATCTCGGCGAGCTTGAACCACTTGGAGAGGTTCTCCTCGACGCGGAACTCGTCGGTGCCGATATCGCCGCAGGTGAGGGAGAGGAGGGGGCGCGAGGTGAATTCCGCGACGCACTCGGCGGTGAAGGTCTTGCCGGCGCCGGGGGGGCCGTGGAGGAGGAAGATCTGGCCTTCGCCCTTGTTAGGGATGGGGTCGGCGGCCCAGGTGGTCTCGTTCTTGGAGGGGTTGGTTTTCTTGGAGGTGGTGTATTTGTGCACGAGGGCCTTGATCATGCCGAGCTTCTCGTTGGGGAGGACGAGGTTCTCAATGGCCTCGGTCTTGATCTTGGGCTCGCGGCAGAAGTCGACGTCAAGAGCCTGCCATTTCTTGGACTTGAGGTCGAAACCCATGATGCGGCGTGGGCACAGGAAGTAGCGATGGCGGGAGACGACGCCATCCTTGACGGTCTCGAGGGATGGAGTTTCTTGCGGGTCGATGTTCTCATAGGTTCCCCACTTCGTGCTCCCGGATGCAGCGCGGCGTTTCTCCATGCACTCGGAGCAGTTGCAGTCGTAGTGCATATCAGCCAGGATGCCTGAGTTGTCGTCGTCGACGCACAGAGTTGGAGCCGGGTGAATGTCAGTCTCCTCCCAACCTGCGTATGTGTAGAACGATCCCTGGTCGACGACGACTCGGCCCTCGTGGAAACGCTTTGGGCGCTGCTTAGCAGCCATGCTGTAACCCTTGTAATCCATCTGTCGGCCCATCAACATCTTGTAGAACTTCTCTCCACGGTCCTCGAGTTTCTGGCGTGGAGAAACCTCGGGGTCGCAGTCAAGGTAGATTGCTGGGATGACCTTGAGAGAAGTGATTTCGCGCTCGCCTTCGAACGGAATGATGATCACTTCATGCTGTCTGCGGCCCAAATGGCGCCCGTCGAAGTCCATGTACCACATCATGATCTTCAAGGGACTGAGCTGCCCCATTTTCACGGCTTTGTTGACGTCTGCAGTTGGGGTGCATGACTGCACGACGAACCCGCCGCGCTGGTCATCGAGGGTTGCGTAGACATCCATTCCTGGCTTGAACAGCATCCAAAGCATCTCAAAGGTTGCCACAGGAGTTGGGCGCTTGTAGCGCTCATCCTCCTCGAGGATCTTGTCGCCGAGGTTGTCCTCGAGGTACTTCTGCAGGACGCCAATGTGGTGATAGGTCTCTGCATCATCGCAAGACTCGCGATACTCATCGATCTCCTTGCGGAAGTGAACGAGAATACTGAACGGTTCCTTGATGGAGATTGTGTTTCCGAGGAGAGACTGGCCGGGGTAGTAATCAACGATGGAGCGGAGAGCCTTGATGATCGGCTCCGAGTGGATGATGAGTTCCTTCTCTTCCATGGACTTCTCGTCAAAGTCATCCATATTCTTGGGAGTGTCCTCCTCTCTCTTCTTGCTGCGTCCATTCTTGTAGAGTGTTGGGAACCAAACGGTCACACTGTAGAGGACCTCGAGGATGGGAATACCGAGATCGCTGTATGCAGTCTTCTTCATCTTGTACGGAGCAGTGAGATCCTTGGTCCCCTTAATCTCGCCAGCAAAGTCCTTGTACTGGACCTTGTAGAGGATCTCCGGGCATTGCGGGAGCTCCTCCTTGGTCTCATTGTCGCTGGAGGTAGCCGGTGTCGCCGATTCCTGCTCTGGCTTCACGATGACATACTTGGCGCCCTCATCTCCGGGCTTCTTGTCACTTGATTCACCCATGGTTGCGGTAGAGTGAGGTTATGAGAAGGATGAGAGTGGGTATAAGAGGAGAAAGAAGTGTCGTTGGGAGTTGAGAGCACAGCTCAAGACGTGGAAAAAGCGGCAGGAGAGTTCACCAAGAGGATGGTGAACGAGTATAAAGAAAAAAAGAAGAAAGGCACGAGGGAGAGGGAGTTCAGACTTTATAGAGAGTTTGGGGGCTGGTCGTTTGAGTTGGGTTGATCTCACCTCACAGCTCACAGCTCACAGCTCACAGCCTCTCCCCACAGCTCAGCCCCAAGGCTGGCCAGCCAGGCAACCGTGGCCATGCATGAAGCTAATACCCATTGATCCTCCTACAATCCCCCACTAGCCGCTATCAAGCATTGTATCCAAGCAATCACAGACGTGATGCGGTGAATGAAGAAGGGAACGATGCTACTCCCCGTTGCTGTGACTGGGACGGCATGCATACTCATCCATGCTCGCCTTGTGCAATTAGGTAGACACTGCCGCCTTCCCCACAGTAAGCACGCTGTAGGCCAATGGATGAAGAGTAGATGAGCAAGGCACGGCCATCCCGTGTGCTATGAAGCTGCGGCGAAGGAGTCACAGCGGTCATCATTCTGCGGGGCCATGACCACAGCTATAGCGAGTTAGCTGTAGCTTGCAGCTTGTGGAGTTTGTAAGTTGGAAGTTGTAGGTTATCCTGGGATCTTTGATCTCTATCTCCACAATACCATAACTCTCTTATCGTAAATTTTGCAGTCACGTGCCAGCCGATAAGAGACCACCATAAATTCCAAATCCTATAGCTGTGAACAGTATACAGAGGTGGCTTTCAAAAGTTTTGTCCTACGCTAATAACGCCACGATTCATAATTTAATTTATACTAAGTTATTCAATCTGCCCGCCCTTCCTTATACTCGTTACCGCCTTTAAGTTCAATGACCTTCTGTATATGCCGAGGAATCCTCTCAATCTACGCTTGGATTTGAGATTGTAGAAGTTCTTCCCAGCAGCCCTCCCATGCCCGTATTGCCTCTGCCTAGCTTTTAGGTGCCCCTTTCTGTGTAGTCCGTCGCTTCATCTATGGCCAACATGGCTCGATTGTGTTAAGGTCTAGTGAATTAGCACACCAAAATAGCCGTTTAATCTCATAAAGATCAAATACCCATTGTTGGATATAATGGCTATGCGATGGCGTATTATCCTCTTATACGAGAGTTTTAGGACAGCTTTCTATACACTCTTTTACAAATGGGAAGAGTTTTGGAATAAGAATCTTCTTTTAATAGCGGTACTAAACAATTCCACCTCCTCCTACTTGTCGACTTAACTTTCCATTTTT